>ML739103.1:31050-92511 GCA_009193565.1 Aspergillus coremiiformis | reverse complement strand
CCCACACCACACCAAAAAAGCTCTTCTTCGACGTTTTTCATGGCAATTGCCTATGATGTCTGAGTCCTGGTCTATTGTTTTGATCAACTGTCGGCGAAGCCATGGCCAAAGATGGCCACTGGTGTACCATGTTACTTGACAGATGATCCGAGTGTGCCTTACTCACGGATTAAGGTCTCTGAAAATCTGGATCTTAGGGATAATCAAGCAGCTATTGACCTGGTTTTTTATTTGGTCCGTGATTTCTTTGCAAAGACTGATATCCCCATCATCGAAATGCAGTCCTGGGGACATCTTATCATCATAGGAAGCTAATAAGAGCAAAATACTAGGAGCGGTCCCCCGATTAGTTGGGACAAGGCGCGAGTTAGCATATGGTTCATGGCATTTGTGTGTCAGCCATCTGGGACGACGATCACAAGGTCCTTGGCTTTTTCCGGTATGCGCCAGCGTCAGGAGTTATGCTAGATTATTGCATGAGTGTCACTGCCGATCATTTTAGGAACAGGAGGTATACAATAGTCTATTCATATTGTCAACAAGAATCACACCTATTCCAGGCACTTTTGGTGGTCTAGTGGCATCTTGGTTGGACACATATTCAATCATCATTTTGTGCTTGCGTGTTCAATAAATATATGCTGCCTGACTAGCAATGAATCTCTCTTTTGATTGCTTCCCTGGCTCTGGTTCTTTCTTCTCTCTTTCCTTAGGGCCTGCCCAGAATATGGATGCAGGATGGTTCTGTTGCGTTTTTAATGGTATTATATGCGTTTGAATACTAATCTTAGCATAGCCTTCAATATAATATATAGGACAAGTGCATATATTATTAGATGGGCAATACTCCGTACAGCCTCTGTAAAGAATAGTAAATATAACACCGAGAGTTCCGGATTACTTCGATATGCTCACTTATTGCTTATGGAGTGCTCAGCACACGCACGTCTATCCTTTGGCCCACGCTCCTAGGAGTGGTACCGTGACTCGCATCGGAAAATGTCAATTCCGTACTGGCATTTATGGCACGTGGCGTCGGCCAATCGAAGGTGCGCAACGACGGACCTTGAGTTAAGCGGCGAACCTCCGAAGGAAAATTATAGTGTTGAGGTGGCTTTTTTTGCCTGTTACTCGACACCCTTCTCTTGCTGTTTCTAGCTGAAAGGATCAACAGCCTTTATTCTCCTTTCCTATGATTTACTGAATCTCTTTTTTCATCTTCTAACCTCCCGTCGTTTGACCCGGGCTGTGGTCATCCGATTATCACCATGTCAGTTACATTTTCTTGTCGCGTGCAATGGCCATTTGGTATACTGACCAGCATACAGGGCGAAGCTCGTGGATGATCCCCAGATTAAATATGCGTCGTTTCACAACCCACTTCCCGTCCAGCTCCACACCTATGTCTGGCCGTTTCTGATCGTCTGGCCTGCGTTCTTGTCCATCTACCTTTCTCCTGAGCGTTATGATACCTACATTCAAGGTCAGGAGTGGACATTCGTATGGCTCGCGTCGATTATTACGGCTCAGTCGCTCCTTTGGTTGATGACAAAATGGAATATCAATATTCAGACCTTGTTCACAGCAACCCGCACCAAGTCTATCGATTCTGCTCAGCTCATTAAAGTGATTCCGGAGGTCAACGCCGGATCGGCTGAAATATGCTCTTTAATCCGTGACTCTATGGGTGGCAAGATCACAATTTCATTTTTGTTCCAGAAGCGCAGATTCCTCTATTATCCGGAACGCCGGTGTTTTGGGCCTTTGTCGTACGTCCTCGATGCCGAGCCCAAGCCTGCCATCAAACTTTTCCAAGACAACCAGGGATTGGCGTCAAAGGCTGAAGTCGAGCGCATCCAGCATCACTATGGGGATAACAAGTTTGACATCCCTGTTCCGGGATTTATCGAGCTTTTCAAGGAGCATGCTGTGGCGCCTTTCTTCGTCTTCCAGATATTCTGCGTCGGATTGTGGATGCTGGATGAATACTGGTACTACTCCTTGTTTACGCTTTTCATGCTCGTTGCATTCGAAAGCACGGTGGTCTGGCAGCGTCAGAGGACCCTTAGCGAATTCCGAGGCATGAACATCAAACCCTACGATGTATGGGTATACCGTGAGAAGAAATGGCAGGAGATCACAAGTGACAAGCTTCTGCCTGGTGATCTGATGTCGGTCAGTCGGACTAAGGAAGATGGCGGAGTTGCTTGTGACATCCTTTTGGTCGAAGGCAGTGCAATCGTTAATGAGGCCATGCTTTCGGGAGAGAGTACTCCGCTTTTGAAGGAATCTATTCAACTTAGACCTGCGGACGATCTGATCGAACCGGATGGCCTGGACAAGAATGCCTTTGTGCATGGCGGTACCAAGGTTTTACAGATTACTCACCCGAACTCTAACTTGGAAGAATCGGAGAAGAGCACGTCGAAGGTTCCTCCTCCTCCTGATAATGGCGCCGTCGGTATCGTGGTAAAGACTGGCTTTGAAACAAGCCAAGGTAGCCTCGTGCGTACTATGATCTATTCCACAGAGCGCGTCTCCGCCAACAACGTTGAAGCCTTGCTTTTCATTCTGTTTCTTCTCATCTTTGCGCTTGCCGCTTCGTGGTATGTATGGCAAGAGGGTGTCGCACAGGACCGCAAGAGATCGAAGCTGCTTCTCGATTGCGTCCTGATCGTTACCAGTGTCGTTCCGCCCGAACTTCCCATGGAGCTCAGCCTTGCTGTCAATACAAGCCTGGCTGCACTGAGCAAGTTTGCTATTTTCTGTACTGAGCCTTTCCGAATTCCCTTTGCGGGCCGTGTTGATATTGCTTGCTTTGACAAAACCGGCACATTGACTGGCGAAGATCTTGTCGTCGATGGCATCGCGGGTCTTACTTTGGGCCATGAAGACGCAAAGGTCGAAAAGGATGGCGCCCATACAGAGCTCGCAAAGAGTGGCAATGTCGGAGTCGACACGACACTTGTTCTTGCCAGCGCTCACGCGCTGGTCAAGTTAGATGAAGGAGATGTCGTTGGCGATCCTATGGAGAAAGCTACTTTGCAATGGCTTGGCTGGACCCTGGGCAGGAACGATACTCTCACCTGCAAGAATGCATCGGCGGCGAATCCTTCCCGTTCCATTGAATCGGTTCAGGTCAAGCGAAGATTCCAGTTCTCTTCAGCTCTGAAACGTCAGAGCACCATCGCAACGGTTATCACAAATGATCGAAAGACATCCAAGAAGATCAAGTCGACCTTCGTGGGCGTTAAAGGTGCTCCGGAGACTATTCGAACCATGCTCGTGAACACACCTCCTAACTATGAAGAGACTTTCAAATATTTCACTCGTAATGGCGCACGTGTTCTCGCTCTCGCCTACAAATATCTTTCTGCTGAGGCTGAATTGTCCCAGGGACGCATCAACAACTACACTCGCGAGGATGTAGAGTCCGAACTAACGTTTGCTGGCTTCCTTGTCTTGCAATGCCCGTTGAAGGAAGATGCTATCAAGGCCGTGCGCATGTTAAACGAGAGCAGTCACCGCGTCGTCATGATTACTGGCGACAACCCATTGACCGCTGTTCATGTAGCACGCCAAGTCGAGATTGTTGACCGTGAGGTTCTGATCCTTGATGCTCCCGAACACGACACTTCTGGAACGAGATTAGTCTGGCGGAGTATCGATGACAAGTTTAATCGCGACGTGGATCCCACCCAAAACTTGGATCCTGAAATTCTGAAGACGAAAGACATCTGCATCACTGGTTACGCTTTGGCCAAGTTCAAGGGTCAGAAGGCCTTCTCGGAACTTCTACGTCACACATGGGTTTATGCTCGTGTCTCTCCTAAGCAGAAGGAGGATATTCTCCTCGGCCTCAAGGATGCTGGTTATACTACTTTGATGTGCGGTGATGGTACCAACGATGTTGGCGCTCTGAAGCAAGCTCACGTCGGTGTTGCGCTTCTGAATGGATCTCCTGAGGATCTTACCAAGATCGCCGAGCACTATCGGACAACAAAGATGAAGGAGATCTACGAAAAGCAGGTTTCCATGATGCAGCGTTTCAATCAACCTTCGCCCCCTGTGCCTTTGCAAATCGCACATCTGTATCCTCCTGGTCCCGGCAATCCACACTATCAGAAGGCCATGGAACGAGAAGCGGCAAAGAGAGGATCAGCTGCTACAGCAAACCTGCAAAGCCAAGCCGATGGCATTCCCACCATCACATCGCCCGGTGCCCAAGCACTCCAGCAGTCCAATGCTAATTTGACTCCTCAACAGAAGCACCAGCAGCAAGCTTCTGCGGCGGCAGCTGGATTGGCAGACAAGCTTACTAGCTCCATGTTGGAGCAGGAACTGGACGAAAGTGAGCCTCCCACGATCAAACTGGGAGACGCTTCAGTTGCTGCACCATTTACTAGCAAGTTAGCCAATGTTATCGCCATCCCCAACATTCTTCGTCAAGGCCGTTGTACACTCGTTGCGACCATCCAGATGTACAAAATCCTTGCTTTGAACTGCTTGATCAGTGCCTACAGTTTGAGCGTTATCTACCTCGATGGAATCAAATTCGGGGATGGCCAGGTGACCATCAGCGGTATGGTGATGAGTGTCTGCTTCCTTTCCATTTCACGCGCCAAGGTAAGAACTCAGGCAGGCGGCATGCGTAGTCTTATGCTAACTTCACATTTAAGTCGGTGGAGGGCCTATCCAAAGAACGCCCTCAGCCTAATATTTTCAACGTATATATCATTGGCTCAGTGCTCGGACAGTTTGCCATCCACATCGTCACTCTGATTTATTTGTCGAATTACGTCTATTCGATTGAACCGTATGTTCCTTTCCCTTAACGATTTTGGGAAACTTTATTAACGCTCCCCAGGAGAAAATCCGACATTGATCTGGAGGGTGACTTCGAGCCATCCCTGCTCAACAGTGCCATTTACCTGCTTCAGCTGATTCAACAAATCTCCACATTCTCTATCAACTACCAAGGCCGTCCATTCAGAGAATCCATCCGCGAGAACAAGGCTATGTACTGGGGCTTGGTGGGAGCATCGGCCATGGCCTTCTCCTGCGCCACCGAATTCGTACCCGAGCTCAACGAAAAGCTACGTCTCGTTCCGTTCAGTAACGAGTTCAAGCTCACGCTGACCGTCCTCATGATGTTTGACTACGCTGGTTGCTGGATCATTGAGAATGCTCTCAAGAGGCTGTTCAGTGATTTCCGCCCGAAGGACATTGCTGTGCGCCGTCCGGACCAGCTCAAGCGGGAAACTGCCCGTAAGGCGAAAGAGGAATTGGAGAGGCTGGCTGCGCAAGAAGCGCAGAGGAAGGTCTAATCTAACGATTTTCTAGATATTCAAGGGGAATGATGTTTAGATATACTACTGTTGTTGTGGACGGATAGAAAGAAGTTCGTTTGGCATGCATGAGAGAAGAACCATGTTGTTGTAAAGTGTTTTATATAATACAAGTCTTAGACAAGGATGGATGGCTTCATGAAGATTTTTTCAAATTCTATCATGACTTCACTTTCGAATGTCCACATGGGATACAAATTATTGACGATGGATTCGGGACTGGCTTGCCGTTGTTGGCATGATGTTCGGTTGTTCGGGCAGAAAGGTATAAACTTCTGCCTCAGGCATTAAGGGGCACCCCTCATGATCCAAGATCAGCTGCTCGACTTACTACTTTCACTTCTGCATCCTTAGAGCTGCTCCTCCGCCTTCCATAACTGAGACATGATCGGAGCTGCATGCACCGCTCCCTGTTCCCCCTTTCCCCTTGACTCCTCTCTTATTCTATCTTAAATATCTGACTCACCTTACGTACCGCATGCCCTGCGGAATTTTCCTCCCATGCCCTACTAATCTAAGTCAATATGTCCCGGAGGACACTTGGTGGAGGTCGTATCCTAGGCAGCGCAAACACACTCTCCCCATCGACGTCAACCCCATCTCCGCAACCCAAACCGAGGCTATTATCGCCGACCGCTAGCAGCGTTTCCCTCAACTCTCAGGCCTCTGCCTCCCAATTTTCCTCCGAAACACAAGATCTCACCTCTCGCATCTCCTTAGATAATGTCGGTACCTCGATTCCTGCCGCTCCGGCAGCTGCCGGAGCTCAGCTCGCTTGTCCGATCTGCAGTGAGGAAATGGTACGTTTGCTTGCTCCTTGTCTTCGACGTCATTCGCTTCTGGCGTGAGACAACTTACTGATAATTGTTTAGGTAACACTATTACAACTCAATAGGTACTCATTCTTCCATGAGTTCCAACTAGCGGTCCGTTAATATAGTTGCAGGCACCTCGATGATGTACACCAGAACTTGGAAGATGATCGACAGGATGAAGTCAAGGATTGGTTTAAAACTCAGATGGAAAAAGCGAGACGGTTTCAGCCTCTTGCTGTCTTGAACCAAAAGTTAAAGGGGCTCGATGTATTTGAGTCGAATGACAATCTGCAAACCTTTGCCGGCCCCAGTCGCCCTTCTGGATTCACCCATGCACATGCGCCCGAACAACCAAAGCCTCTTGATCCTGACGACATTATAACGAAGGATCACTGGCAAGCGCGAGGTTTATACGATGTTTGTCTCGAACCGTCGTGTGGGAAACGACTCAATGCCACCAACGGCTGTGTCAACTGCCGAAAATGTGGGAAGTTGTTTTGCGAGGAACACACCATGTACCAGATGAAGTTATCCAGGTCAGCACAACATGAACCGGTAAGAGGTTTATGGTGTAGAGTCTGCGAAACTTGTTATAAATCCAGGGAAGGGTATAATGATCACAATGGTAATCCAGATCTTGTGTATGTGTTTCGCAGGCAGCATCGAGGCTAACATTTACAGGATTGGTAAGAGACCGGATGGGCGAATTCGAATCGGTGAGAAAACAGACAGTCGATAAGGCCTTTTTGGATGTCTCCCGACTGGAAAAGCGTTTGACACGACTCACCCAGTTGCTAGCTAGCTTACCTGTGGAGCACATCCAGTCAAATACAAGTAAGATCTGGTCCATGGCGTGGCAGAATGACCAACGAAAGACCCTTGAGCAAACAGTTGTCAGCTGGCAGGATGACTTGACTGTCCCAAGGTGCCCATTTTGTCAGCAGGATTTTACCAGCTATACTTTTCGAAGGCATCATTGCAGAACTTGCGGGCGAGTTGTCTGCGGTGATCCAGCGACCGGGTGTTCCACCGAAGTACCTCTGAGCATCGCACCTTGTAAGTCAATCATTACTGACTACGCCGCCCGTGCCTAACAATATGCAGTATCGAAGACATCCACCGAAAAGTCTGGTAAGACAGATATAATAAATATCGATGTCAGGGTCTGTAAAGAATGCAGAGCCACATTATTTGACCGTCGGGACTTTGAAGCCGACCTAATGAGGAAACCTCCAGACTTGAGGGCCTATGAGAACTTGGTCCAGTTTGAAAGGGGTATTCGAATACTTTTACCCAAGTTCCAAAAATTGTTGACCACTTTGCAGTATGTGATGCTGCTATCCATAAAACGTTACTTATATGCGCTAATCACATATATCAAATCTACCAGAGACCCGAGGCGACCACCGTCATCCGCTCAAATAGCCGAAGCTTCCAAAATTCGAAAACGGCTTACTGATACCTTCGCCCAGTATAATGTAGCTGCTCGACGCATTCGTGACTTACCCACAGAAGTTTCAGCACAGCAGCGTCTCCAAAAAGCTATATATCAACAAGCCAGCAACTTCCTCCACCTTCACATGCTTCCTCTCAAATCCCTACCCAAAGTTCTCAGGCATTCGGTACACAACGGCCGGCCGCCAAGTTCTACAAGCTCCTCCACCCCTAGCAACGGCTCGGCAAGTGGCCATCGGCGACAAGGATCTGCCCTGTCATCCATCAAGTATAATAGCGTGGCTGCCAGTGGTAGCAACAGCAGCCTGGCCAGTGACACAAGCAGCGCTGTCTCCGCACTAGAGGCGGAGGAAAAGTCCCTACGCGAACGGCTTATTGTTCTCGAAGAGCAGAAATTCTTCGTCTCTGAAATGATCGCCGATGCGAACCGACGTCGTAAGTTCGACGAGGTCAGCAGTCTAGCAATGAACGTCGAAGATCTTACCCGTGAAATTGACCGTGTGAATGGAATGCTAGAGAGGCTAGACTTTGAGGGTGTCTATACAGGTATACGATGAGACGGTTACGCTTGATTGCAAAACTGCTCCCTCCAGCTTATTCTCCTTGATTGTTTCCCCGGCCCTAAACTACATCGGGAGGTTATCGGTAGTCCCCACTCGAGCACGCCATCTCTTCTCCATATTTAAGCTATAATGCGGGCGATACGGGCGTTGGCCATCCAGGGCCTATACTCAGCATATGGAACAGCGAAATCTCTGCGAAACGCACATTCTTCTCAAGAGTATTGTACAATTCCATGTCGAAGCGACGGACAAAGCCCGCAAGAGCCAAGTATTCCGTATATTCCAGCGAATGCCAGACTGCACGTTTCAGTACGTCATATCGCGGCAGAAACCAACGGAGCTAGAGAGGGGACTGAATTTTCTTGGTCCCTAAGCAATGCCGGCTACCTTTGGTGAACTACACAATATATCGCTTCAAACTCTTGCCCTTTTGTGGCCTTGATCCAACGATCCGGCTCGAAGGACTCAGAGTCTAGAAAGATAATCGGATATGTATAAAATAGTTCGCACATGCTATTAAAATCTAATTCAGGTGCATTTCAGCTTAGGCCCAGATGTCAGATAGTATTCTTACCCCCGGTAAGATCAAATGACCTTAACATGCCAATTCCTCGCTCGGTGCAATTCTAAGAAGCCGAAGTGAAGCACCGATAGAGAGGAAGGCTTGCCTGGACAACTAACTGCTGTCTGCGCTTTTGCCAGCGTCAACCACAAACAATATGAACCTCATAACTTACCGGGTATGGTAACGTTCCCAGCTGAGACCAAGTGGTACAGCTTGTCGGTAGCCATAGTGGAATAGCATCGATCCTTCTCTCAATATTATTCTGCACATTGAATATCCAAGGAACCCTTTGTTCGTGCCCCAACACCATCGAGTACTTATATCCCCTGTAAATGCCACGAAAGCAACCTACGATCGACCACCGTCCCATCACTCTACGGCTTCTCGAAACGCCAGTCCACTTTCCCCTCGCTCACTGACCCCGTAGCTATAATTTCTTCCCTTCGAGAACACACTTGCAGCGAAGACTGCGGTCCAGTTGCCATCTGGCTATTGTTGCATCATTCTTCCCCTTGTGGACGTATAGTCCATCGTAGAACCTGGAGTTTATATGAATCTTGGAAGAAGGGTTTTCTAATTCGCATAATAAGTATCTCCTAAGTCTAAGATATAGATACAAGAATATGCCTGTGTTCTTTTATGTTTACTTGGCAATGCTTGGGTGGGCTATTTGGTGGGATTCTTGGGTGGTATTGATTCTGCTGGAGGGTTTTGTTGATGCGTTTGCTGTGTGGGTTTGGTGGATTGTGGGTATGTTGGAGCTGGGGATATGAGGTTTTGGTTGGGGTGTGATGAAGGGATGGTTGTGGGGAAGTGTAGAACTTGTCTTTGTTATATGTTTCTTGGGTGGTGGGCCATGGAGAATTGAGGTTTCTGACTCAAGATATTGTGCTGTTGAGTATGCTGTAAGAATGATATTTCGGTAGAGATACGGAATTGTATAAGGTGAAAACATGAATCATAATGGACCATGCCAGGATCACAGCTTCGATATACCTCATGCATACTCCTGTGTCACTAGGACTTTCACGCCAGTTTGCCCATTTTTTGGGACAATGAGGAAATGATCTCTGTATGGTTCGACGTCATCCAGTGTAGTGTCGATCAGTTTCAGTTCGAATCGGCGCACCAGGGTGGCAAGCGTGAGGAAGAGTTCCGCGTAGGCGAGGCTGAAACAGCATGGTTAGTAGCTCTACAGTCGTGGGTGAATCCAAGTCCCTGTAAGGAAACGCTACGTACTTTATTCCTAAGCATTGCCGACTTCCCTTTGAGAATGATACAATCATCGATTCAAGATTTCTTCTCTCCTCTGCTGTACCCAGCCACCGTCTTGGGTTGAATGTGTGTGGATCCGGAAAATAGTGACGATCCATATGGATGAAATACGTTGTCTCACTCACTGGTGTCTGTTATACTCTTAGCAATATTTACTCTATGATCGTTGCGCTGGACTTACGCCTGGTGGTATGATGTGCCCTTTATAGTTTAATGCATCCAGAGGGGCGACTCGTGGCAGGCGAGTTAGTACGCCAAAAGAGAGCCGAAGGCCTTCGTGCACCACTGCTCGCTACTTGAAGTTAGTAGGATTTCTTGGCCGGGAAATCGCGAAAAGAAAGAAAAAGGACCGGTTGGGACGCATCATGATTTTCATACCAAGAGTGACAGAGCCTCGAGTGTAGATAGATTGGGGGTATCCGTTGGTTGCGGCATCACAGTCTTGAGCTCTTCGTGAAGTTGGTAGAAGAGTTCCTGATTACTCAACAGGTAGAACATGGTCACAGTCAGTGCCCATGATGTTGTCTCAGTTCCTGCTCCAAGAAGGACGAATCCTTCGTCCTGCAGACGATCCAATGTTCGCTCCTCTGCGGGTAGGCTTGGATCAATCAAAGCTTCGAACACTGTATGTGGGGGTGACATAGTCTGCTTAGAAGACATTACCAACTTTGACTGTTGTCCTATCTTTTCATGTAACCTGACCACTCTGGCTGCTGCTGGAGAGATCTTCTCCATCACCTTTGAGGGGATACATCTTAACCTGGGCATATCAAAAGGAAGAAGCTTGAGAATGTGGCCGAACGATCCAAACGCCTCTGCGGCTTCTTTGATTTCATTTGAGCGGCTGATATCTCTTAGAAAGCAGTAGTCTGTACCATAGGCATAATTGGAGATGATGTCCCCGGTTAATGCAGAAAAACCCACGTACAGGTTTATGATATTTTGATCTCCATGGGCCTTTCTAAAATGTTGCATCAGGGTTTCGATCTTTTCCTGAATAAGTGGCTGCACATCCGATATTGAGCGCTTAGAGAAGTACTTGTTCAATATCTTACGGCGGAGGTGATGATGATTGTGGTCAACTGTTGCAACCATTGACTCAGGTACCCCAAAGATACGCACATACGACTTGGGCTTTTCCGTTACTCGAGAGCCACCGGAATATATCTCATTGTAAAAAGACGCGTCTCGTATATGGAGCTCATCTGGAGTGATACGCACAATCGGCCCTTTTTCTGTCAGCTCTGCGACGGAGGCCAAGGAAGCTCCACTGGCAGAACATTTAAGAAAGAAAGAAAGAAAGAAAGAAAGAAAGAAATGTTGGTGTTTACCATATTTATCATGCAATCTTCCAATTTCCCAAATAAATTGACCGTCTTTTATTACTGCAAAGTAAGCCTCATACAGGGTCGTGATTGCTGCAAGTTTAGGTCCTGGAAACGAGCGAAGCGGATGGAAATAAAGGCGATAACATGCCTTTCCAAGTATGAACAAGATAATAGCTGCAAACAATAGGAACATGATGGTATAGTCGATAGCCTTTCGGTCTTTGACCCTTCTGTAAATCAGGTCGGCATCTGACAAGAGCAAAGTCCCAGGGCCCTCTTAAATATAGGCATCCTCTCCGTAGGTCATGTTTCGGTTAACAGTGCAGTCGTACAAGGCCAATTTCGAATGGATATAGCACAAGAAAGTTAAACCCTCGTGTCGTTTCTCTTTCCTTTTTGAACCCAAAATATCTTACTTAGCCTAGAAATTCGGAGCTGGAACCGGTTCTCGTATAAAGCTAAAGCCATAGCCTTGACTTACCTTCCGCATTTCCGTAAGGACATCTCCTCGTGCGTGTGTCTTCATCCTTTTCGAGAAAGAGTTACAATATGCATCCAGCGTGTTCCGATTATCCCACACTACAGGGGAGAAAGTATCGTTCCACCCTAGTCTTCATCCCGAACGATCTCAGGAAGTCACTGATAGACGTTCTGAGTAAAAAAGACATGTATCATATCAGAACAATTAAGTGTGACAGATACTTTCAAGGATGATGGGAAGGACCTTTCACATGTACTCGAGCTCGTAGATGTAATCTACGGCAGCATCAATCCAGTCGGCGATTTATGATTCATAAATGGCGTATTGTAATAGCTCAAATGTTTCCTTTTAACTTGAGGAGTATAAGACGCAGTTAAGCATTGGATTCAAGTCAATTCGTAACATGCTGAGCTGTCAGTTGACCCAAATCTTATGGGCAGAAGTATCCTGTAGGAACGCCCGTGTTAGCTCAGACAGCTGAGACGCTTTGGTTCCATAAAAGTTCACTTATTTATAAGACGCTAGCCTAGAAGTTCTTATGATTTTGCCGTGATGAAATTCCCACATCTGATGAAGAGAAATGGGTCGTTACAAACTTGGTGAGACTCGTACTCATCACGCGTAATGCCCCATGATGTGTCTTCTTATGAAAACCTCTTCTTTGTAGCGATGAATTGGACAATAGTTTTGATAGTTGGGTTCTGGATGATCACATCATCATCTTCGTGTTTATCAGCAGCTAAGTTTTTAATGCAGGTTACAAATTTATGCAAATTGCTGTGTTTGTGTTCCTTTTCAGTGTCACGAGAGGTGATGTGCCTGATTAGGCCTCAGGCATTAGATAAGTTGATGAGATCATGGACGTTAAGTTTAAGTTACCCGAACGGGGTTGGCGCGAGGTTAAGGTTCTGGGCTAGCCAATGATAGTTTAGCGGGGTCTCGTGCATCGATGACGTCGAGATCGAAAAAGGAAAAAAACTTCGCAGTTCATTCGCATTGTACTAATGATTATATCACTACTACTACACTTGACGCTCTTCAACCATGGCCCGGAATCCCCGGAAATCCAGCTTTAATAGCGACAGCCACATCCTTTTCTGTGAACCCTTTCCCTCCTTTTTTACAACTTCAACTCCTCCCCATCGATCATACTATCTCATCCCCGTGTGCCCTCTAGATCTAATTTCTAATATCCTGACCCCGGAAGAAGGTCAATCCCTTCCACAATGGCTTTCAGCAGTAATACTTCCCTCCTCACCCCTCTCCAATCGCAATGCACTAACACGAACTCTGATAGGAGTATTGCTGGGCTTCCTAGGCCTTTTCTTCACGGCTTCCGCTCTACTACTAATGTTCCTGACCCTGCTGGGAGGAGCCAGGAACTCGACCCCGTTGAACGAAATCTACTTTCTGCAAGTCGACACTCGTAACATCCCAGGTGCACCAGCGGTCTCTCGATGGACCTTCTGGAATCTCTGCGCCGTCGGCACCAACGGCAGAAGCGACTGTGGAACGTCCTATCCCGACTTCCCATTCGATCCTCCAAGCCACCGCAACTTCGACACAACGACCAACATCCCCGCCGCGTTCATCGGGTAAGCAAAAAAACCCGCATCAAATAAGACCCATCGACTCCCTCACTAACTCCCGTTCTTCAGAACAAGCCACTACTTCCTGACCTCCCGCTTCACCTTCCCATTCCTCATCATCGCCCTCTTCTTCGCCGTCTTGTCCCTCTTTACCGGTTTCCTGGCCATGTGCACCCGTATCGGCGGCTACGTATCCTCCCTACTGGCCTGGGTCGCCTTGATCTTCCAGATCATCACCACTTGTCTAATGACGTAAGTGCTAGCAACTCCCCCAAATAAAATCATCCCTTAACTAACAATCCCCCAGCGCTGTCTACGTCCAAGGCCGCAACAGGTTCAACTCCAACGGCCAAGCCGCCCGTGTGGGCTCCAAGGCTTTTGGTTTCATGTGGACGGCAGTCGTCTGTCTCTTCCTCTCCTGCATACTGTACTGTCTAGGCGGGACGATCGGTCGTAAAGAGACCGGATATAGTGGTCGCGAGCACCGCCGTCGCGGGTTCTTCTCTTCCCAACCAGCGGAGGCCAACAAAGAAGCTAATCCATAAACTATCTGGTCTCCTACTCTCGCCCTGTTCTCGGGAGAAAGATGGAGTTGGATCCAATGGCTGGGTGGTTAGGGTTACATTTTTATGTAACATCCGCTTTTCCTTTTGGGACGAGAGTCGAATATACGATGGATGTCTTTTCCCCGGTGGGGGTCGTCTTTCTTCTTTCTGTTTTTCTTTTAAAACATGTGCTTCGCTCGCTGGGTTGTCGTGGTGGCTTAATTTTTGGAGTCCCGTGGTTGTCTGCTCTTGCTTTCTTAATCAGTGGATCGACGTGGGGCCTAGTTGTGGGATGTTTTATGATATCTAATGCCCGCTTTCTTTGATGTTATAGGTATATGGCCGTAATTGTAATATAATTGATGCTTTATAAGAATTACTTGATCTACGTAGGCTGGCTGTGATTACGAGTGGTAAATATTTTGTTTCCGCGCAGGATTTTGGATTTCTAGAGTCTAGGCCTCTCTATATACTTTTCAGGAAACCATCATTGAATACATTCATCATCGAGCAGTCATTGTAAAAGAAGACAGGAGTCTTTCCTACCCGATATCTCTTCGCGTCAAACGATCACATCGAGCAAGGGATATGACGCAGCGGAGAGGGAAAGGAAATGCAAGATGTCTAAGGAGTTTTGATGTTCTAATAAAATCCATCGGAAAAAAGGAGCACAGCATTAACCGAGATGTTGTGGGGGTAGGTCGGGGGAGGAGGAGAATATGTATATATTACCGGCAAAAGGTATTTGCGCTGCCTAGATGGCACCGCGGACGGCGTTCTGGCCGCCGACTTCCCTAGCGGTGATCTGCAAACCCAGATCGGTGTTGACGTGGACCATCAGCTCGACCTTGCTACCAGCCTTGACGCCCTTGACAGCAAGCTCGGCAATGGGCTTCTCGGTCTTCCAGACAATCTCACGGGTTTCTTCCTCCTCGTCCTCATCGGAGTCGAAGTCGGAGTCGTCCTCGGGCTTCTCCTCCTTGGGTTTGGGCTCGGGCTTGGTGACCTTGATCTCGCGGACACCCTCACAAACGCGAATAAGAACGTCGCCACCATCTTTAGGGGCGCTGTACTGTGCAAGACGGCGAGCGGGGAGGGCAGTCTCCGCGTTCAGGAGAGGCTTGAACTCGATGGCCTCACCGGAGGTGATCTCAACACCGATGGCGTTCTTCAAGTGGGGGGTAGCAGTCACCATGGGGTGGATCGACTGCTCAATGTCCTCCTTATCAAACTCTTGGATGAGAGAGGCCTGGATGGCAGCACCTCTGGGGGCTAGCTCTGAGGGGTTGATAGCGCTAGCGAAAGTCGATGGAGCGAGGATATTGGTCTTCTCGGAGAAGATGTTGCGCGCAAGCTGTGCGATCTTGGGGGTGTGGGAGGCACCACCAGAGAAGATAACCTAGGCGAGGGTTAAACCAAGATTTCATATACTAGGTTAGATAAAAAGCGAGGGAGACAAACCTCGTCAATGTCCAAGACATCCAAGCCAGCCTTCTGGATAACCTGCTCGATCAGACCGGTGAACTGGGCAAAGACCTTGCCGGAGAGGAGTTCGAAACGAGTACGGTTAACGGTCGAGCCGAAATCAATACCATCTGCGAGACTCTCAATGCTCAAGCTGGCATTGGTACCCAAGCTCAAGGTTTTGCGAGAAGCTTCACCCTCAAGCTTCAACTTAGCGAGACCACGAGCATCCTCGCGAGGGTCGGTCTTGTGTTTCTTAATGAACTCCTTGGCGAAGTGGTCGATGATGATCTTGTCCAACGAAGAACCGCCCAATTCGTAGTCATGGGCAGTGGCGAGGATAGAGTACATGCCACCACGGCAAGCAAGAACAGCAGCGTCAGATCTGGTGCCACCGAGATCAGCGACGACAACAAGCTTATCAGTAACAGTAGCCTCGGGTCTGGCATCGTAAGCCAGGGCAGCGGCAACGGGCTCATGAATAAGCTGCAGGACTTCAAGACCAGCAGCGTTGGCGGAGGCAATCAGAGCCTCACGTTGGGCATCAGAGAAGTCGGTGGGCACCGTGATGACGGCGGCATTGACCTCCTTGCCCAGGTAGTCGGAAGCGGATTGCTTCAGACGACGGAGATGGCGGGTCGCAATCTCGGAGACGGTGACAGTGCTCGGGGCCTCGTTGGTAGAGTCCACGATGGAGAAAGCGACGGTGGACTCGTGAGGCTGGGGGTGCGCCGAGTTATGGCATGGGGTGGCGTCTATCGACTTGAAGCTGTAGGGTATTGTCAATATTGTCCATCGTCTCACATGACGGGGAAACTTTATGTGCGAAGACATACTCCTTGCCAAGGTAATCTCTGAAGTATGCGACAGTGTTCTTGGAGTTGCGGACCAGCTGGGCCTTGGCCTGGGTACCGTGGTATTCCTCGCCATCAATGTACGAGAGGACGGAAGGAATTTGACGGTCTATGTCTCCGTAAGTTGATGATCCAAGCGATTACCCGCCACAAAGCAGTAATGGGGAAAATTATTGGACGAACCTCCTTCTTCGTTGGCAATAACCTCCGGCTTGCCCTCCTACATATTTATCGTCGTTAGCATTGGTTTTTCTCAGCTTGATTCAAAATTGCAGCCTTCAAAATAGATCAGAACTTTCGAATCGGGCTCACATACAGGGTTGATGCGGGCAATGGAACTGGAGGTGTTGCCAAAGGAGATACCGATAGCGAAACGCCCCGGGGCGCCGTTTGTTTCGTCACTCATTGTGAATTGTGTGAAGGGGTGAATTCTAGAAGGGAGGGAGGGGGGAAAAGGAAAGGGAATGAAGGAAATGGAGAGAATGAAGATAGAAAATGGGACAATTCGGACTCCGCCTCGAACGTGATTCTCGTTTCTGCCAGACGAAGAAAAAATTTTTGGTCTGTTTGTCAAGGCGGGCGACTGTGGCTGGTGCTTATCGATAGGGGCGGTGGCGGTGCAGTAGATATGTACTCCGGATGGCTGTCAGTCGGAAGTCCATATCTCAGATAATACAACCCTCTTTCATTTGAACCGAGGGCTCTATAGCTCACAATTACTGCTGATATATATCCATGAAGCCTACATTATGCCGCATGACCTATCTATAAATCAATCCTACAATCAACCCCTTCGACATGTGTTCACACTTCAGTGACTTCGCAGATCATCCTGGCAGAAACTCCCCATCACGTGGCGATAACCGATAAGCCAACGATGTACGCTTTTTACAGCCAAGGGCGATCCTCCAAATGAAGTCTCTTTCTTCCAGCAAGAAAAGACAATCCACCAAGCCCGTGGACAACAACCCCTCACAATGGTGTCACCATTAATTTTACTTCCGGGCGACGAAATACCCTCTGAATACCTTCCATCTACCAATTCCGCTCCATTGAGGCTCGGAGCCGGTCTTCGTCTCCTCTCACAACCGTCATCGAACCCATCCACCCCCCCCAGCCATGTCATTTCCGCCACACAATCCGCATTGCTCTCAACAGATACCAAACGGAACGCAGTATCGCTACTCTCCACCCCGAACCGTCGCTACATCCCAACCCCCGGCGATCTCGTGATCGCGCAGATCCACCACTCCAGTCCGGATTATTTCCATTGTATGGTTACGCCGCAGGCACCCCAGGCGATGCTGGGACAGCTCTCATTCGAGGGTGCGACGAAGAAAACGCGACCGATGCTGAAGCAAGGGGATCTGGTGTATGCCCGTGTGTTGTCGATTGGTCTGGGTGCTGGCGCGGAAGTGGAACTGACGTGTGTCAATCCGGCGACGGGACGGGCTGAACCTGGCGGATTGGGTCCGTTGACGGGTGGCATGGTTTTTGATGTGTCTACTGGGTTGGCGGCTCGGTTGATCAAAGCAAGTTCTTCGTCTGCAGAGCAACAGGATGGAGTGGCAGGATTGGTGGTGTTAGATGAGCTGGGCAAGAAGTTGGAAAAGGCCGGTGGGTTTGAGATTGCTGTGGGGAGGAATGGGAAGGTGTGGGTTGATTGTGCCAATGGAGGTGATTCTGCTATCAAAGCGACTGTCGCAATTGGGCGATGCTTGAGTACAATTGACGAGCATGAATTGAGTCCGACCGATCAGAGGAAGTTGGTGACGAGGATATTACGAGAAATGAAGATCGAATCGTAATGGTATTCTGGGTTCTATAATGTTACCGTTCACATTTGATATATTTCTTTGCGGTTATTTCTCACGTAACTAGTAGTTGTAGTTTACGGTGTTGAGCGCAATTCCAAATGAACCAAAAAGCATACCCAATACTAATGGAGGAAAGACTGACCGCTAACCTTAAGGGCACTACTCCGTACAGCGGAAAACTTACACTGCTAAAAGGTCGCTGGAAGGCTCAAAGTCTAAGCTTTTCTTCAGCCTCGCGGCCGGGCCTTTTTTTTTTTTTTTTTAAAAAAAAAAAAAAAAAAAAAAAAAAATTTCCGCTTGTTCTTTGTACCGTACGAAATCAATTTAATTTATCAACTTCCTCCTCCCTCACGATTCCCCTTACATTCTTCCTTCCACGTAAACCTTTCCCTGTACTACATCTACGCGACTCGCCTTTCTTCCCTAACTTCCTCAAGATGGGCAACGAGTCCAAAAAGACCAAAGTTGGTCAGAGAGATGATCTCCGTAAGTTTACCAGATTCAGACGCCCCGACCTTCAAATGATAATCTAACAGTGGACCTCACCCATAGAACAAGACACGCCATACCGCTCGATACTCCCGAAAAAAGCAAACACGAAGATGCAGTCCGGTGATGGAACCACACCGAAACGGAAAAGAAAATCCACCGAACATGTCAAGCCATCTCTCGTGCCATCGTCGCCTCAACCCAACGACGCATCTCCCCCTTCGAAGCGGACAAAGCTCGTTAACTCGCCCCAGGAAACCAACGGGGCTGATCGCAATATAGAAAATGTACCCATCACCGCCATTGCTAATTCGCCCAGCCACACCTCAGTAAACAGCGAGCCCGAGAACGACTCCGCCACTCCGTCAGGCAAATCCAAGATGCAGTCGACCCCGAAGAGTAACAAGAAAATGGCATCTGCCCCAACAGAGAATTTAGGAGAGGAGCAAGGGACACCCACACTACCGGCTAGAGTTTTCAATGGAGTTTCCACAGAGGTTAGGAAAGGAAAGCGCAAACAGGATGGGAGAGGGCATACTGGGTTTTTCTCGTCGGATGAGGTTCAGGCGATTGAGCGATTCAAGATCGAATTTTGCAACTCTAATGGATACTCCGGGCCGGCATTTGATGCAATGGTACAGCATTCGGAACGAGACAGGGGCAATACATTTCCTTGTGATCCCTCTATCATCACGAAACCGGAGTTCTGGAAGACTATCTACGGCATTCTACCAACCCGTGAAAAAAGATCTGTGTATCGCTTCATGCGGAGGCATTTTCAGACTTCCGATGTGAAACCCCACCAATGGACTCATGAGCAGGACGAGGAACTCATTCAGCTCGTCGCACGATACGGCTTAAAATTCGCCCAAATAGCGAAGGAGATAGGTCGGAGTGACGACGATGTTGTCCAGAGATGGAAAAACCGGCTAGAACATAGAACTACGATGAACAGAGGCCCCTGGTCGGAGGAGGAAATTCGCGGGTTGCAGAACGCTTTGCAAGTCGCATGGAAGAACCTGAAGGGAAAGGGTCACGACGTGGGTCGGGACATTTATGAGATGGATGAAACGCTTATCTCCTGGGGGCACATTAGCAATAAAATTGGAAACTGCCGTTCCAGACAGCAATGTGCAGACAAATGGCGCAAGGCCAGGAAAAAGGTTAAGCAACTGCGCGATACAGAAAACCCCGATGCTGTCCTCGACCCTGCTCAAGCAGCGAAGAAGGCCGGACCAAAGGCGTCGTCGAATACCCCCTCGCCACCGTATCCATCTAAGAGTGCCGAATACGTGGGTTCGGACGATGACGATGACAGCGAAAATGAGGGCAAAATCACGAAGTCAGGTAAATCCTCATCTGCCAAGAAGGGCTTCGCCCCTGGACAGAAATCCATACTGCCTGGTGACACCAAATCACCATCGGAGTCAGAATCGTCAGCTTCCGACACCGAATCCCAATCAACAGACGAGTCGGACTCTGATATTGCGGACGACGCAGACTCTCTAGCTCCAGAGCAGCAAAATTCGGGAGAAACTCCTAAACAACCCGACAAGAAGGCACAGGATACGGCTAAGGATCTAAAGTCTGCGGCGAAGAGCCACGAAACCCCCAAAGCTGTTGATTCTGCACAAGTTACGGAGGACAAGAGCACCACAAAGACCGCTCTCCAGAAAAGAAAACGATCAACAGTGACATCGTCCAGCTCCGAAGCGGAGGATAGCGACTCGAGCTCCAGCTCTGATTCACCTGCACCCAAACGAGTAATGACAAACGGACCAAAGACGTCACGAGCCAACCAAAAGTCCAGCAACACCAAAGCTCCGAAGGTCAAGGAGGAGAAAAAGGAGAGTTCTTCCGAAGACAACTTAAGCGAAACATCTTCCAGTGATGAAAGAAGTGAGGGCAGTGAGGAATCTGACGATAGCGAGAGCGAGGTAACCAGTTCCAGTGATAATGACAAGACAAAATCGTTGAAGGTTCTCCCAACCACCGTCACGGGCAAGCAAAGTCCATCGTCTGAAGAGGCCTCCGAGGACGAATCCGAAGGTGGCAGCGACTCGTCCGAATCGGAATCCGACTCGCATCCAGTGTCTAAGTCCAGCAAGTCTAATAAAAAGGTCAGTCAAGAAATGGACGTGCGAAAACAAGGTCGTTCGGAAGAACGTTCTACTTCATCGGCGCGTTCATCGATATCGCGTGATGTCAAATCGGAAGATAGTAGCCAATAAATAGGCTTCGCTAAAGTTGCGAAGGGAATCCCAGGCTGAGAGATATACGGTGCGTGAAAGATCTGCCGACGAATGATGAACAAATTTCAGCAGGAGGGTGTTTAAGCTTTGCCGAAGACATGGATAGTTAAATGTTAACGTATTGTTGGATGATATCTATGCTATTCTTTAAAAGGGTGTGATATAACCATCATCCACTTGTATAAACTATACTGCAATTTTACAACTCATCCTTGCCCCAGGCGGGTGATTCTTCATCCTCATCTTCTTCGTAATCAGGCTGTACTTCCTCTTCACTCTGTTGCTGCTCAAGAGCAACCTTCTTCGCTAACGCAGCAATCTCTTCATCATACTCGGTCCATTCGGGAACCTGTCGTCTAGCCCTGTCTAGCTTAGGCTCCTTAGTTTGCGGGTTATTACACAAGTCAATTGTTCTCGCCTGGCCGAGAGATTCATCTGAGCACCACGTCTCGCACCAGAGCCACTCCTGTGGCAGACTCTTAATGGGAATATGATGTTGCATGTGATTCGGCAGGTCCTGGTCAAGATTACTCAAACTGTTAGGATCAGCAGAGAGCATCTGGTATTGACCACGGAGACGATCGCCAGCAGCCAGAGCACGGAACCGGCTCAAGTCAACGACGTAAAGGGCCGAGATATGATAAGGTTGGCCGCGAAGGAAGTTCTTCCAGTAGCCCTGTTTCCAGAAGCGGAATCCTTCCATTTCATGGCGCGAATCGCACATGGGTGTGAAGCCGTAAGGGGCGCCTTCCAGATCCAGGCTAACAAGATCGTACATGTCTGTGCGGACGATCTGGTCGGCGTCGACGAAGATGACCTTATCCAGCGAAAGTGGGAAGAGCACGTCTAGGAAGAGGATCTTGTATCCCCAGATTTCACGCTGTTTCTCGCGCTGGGCACGGAGCCAGTGTGGCCATTTGAAGGTGACCATTTCATAGGAGAATCCGTATTCCTTGGCTAGATGTGGGAGGAAGGATTTGAAGGACGGAGAAAGGAACTGTTCAATGAACCAGAACTTGACGGAATGTTTGGTGTTTCGCATCACAGACAACATCATAATGTTCAGCATTCGTTCGTACAGGTGTCCACTTGCGACCGAGAAAATGTTGATGTCGGCTTGCTTTTCGGTGGTTGTAAGCTTTGAGCCGACTCCAACGCTGGACAGGACGCCGGAGGCAAAGTTGAGCCCCTTGGAGACATAGTCCATGGCAGATCCGGGCTTAGAGGCTGTGTCTAAAACATCTTCTGTCTCATAGCCCTTCTTGCGGGACAAACGAGGGAAAAGAGTCCTACCCTGGAAGGAAAGGAGAGCGACTTCATTGTTGTCATCTCCGGGTTGCGGAGCGTAACCCATACCACCAACGCTATCGAGTTTGAAGATACGCTCGCTGCGGCCCGGCTTTAGATTAATTTGCCACAGTCCTGGCTGAGCTTTGAATTGGAAGTAGCCTAGATTCGCCATGATAATGGTGTCAACAAAGTGTGGATTTTCCTGGGTACCGAGAGCCAGTTGAACTCCTCTTGGAGGGGTCTTTGTAGTCAAGTCACGCGAGTGACCTTCTATCAAAATGTGCTCCAATGCATAAATAGCATCGACATTGGATCCTGTCTTCAACGAACCCAATTTAATGTTATCAAGATCGTGAGCCGAATCCTTGGGCGCTACAAGCCAAGATGATGGGACGTCCATGCCCAGAGTAAGCAGTGCCTCGACTGGCACACCCGTGAAAGAAGCCCCCGGTCTCAACACAGATCCATCGTCGACGAAAGAGGGCTCTGAATCCAAAACATAGCGGTAGAAGCGTTTAATGGGAAGCTCCTGTATCTTTTCTCGTGCGTTCAAGAACAACCTGAGCCTGACACTCGCCAATTGTGACAGTACTTTCAGAATTGGGAGCCATGTCTGGGCCACCTCAGATGTTGGGTCGATAGAAGCGACTATCGTGATTGCTGGGTCTTCCGAGTTAGAGACAGTTACTACAGAGCGAGAATTGTCCCACTCATTGAACAGGTTAATGCGAACATCCGAAACAGATTCGAAAATACCCTCGGGGACATCAGATATAGTCGAGAGTGTAGTAAGAGACGTGAGCTTAGCAAAAGCCAGAGGGCCAGAAAGCTTTGAACCGATCTCAAGCTCTTTGGCGGCCTTCGCAACTGGATCTATGCGCTTTGTATGTTCATATGCCAAAAGCTGGTCAAGATCATCCGACACGACAACATAATCATCCGGTATAGGCCCAACTGCTCTGCCATTGATGACAATGCCGCTTGCTCCAGGAGCAAAGCCAAAGTCCTTGGCCAATGGCTGCTGTAACGCCCAAAATTCGGCAATCTCAGCTTCTTTATGTGAAGGCACAGAGGCATCAGAAGACCTAATATCAGCCAAGACCTGTGTGGCATCCACTTTTTTGCCTTCTTTTAGTGAACGATACAGAGTTATGGATCCACTTGCAGGGGACGTGTGTGCTGGGTTGTGAAGGAAAAGGATCTCTAGATCACTATGCTTTTCCCGGCTCTCCAGAGCTGCAGTGAGTAGCTTGACACCATTCTCGGAGTCAAAATCACCAACAACGACTGTATGAACAGTGTCGAGAGCGTTATCTTTCTCGGAGGTGATGAGAGGAAGCACACCCAATCCTTCATTCCGAGACTCCGACACCTTCACTAAGTTAACGACCCGGATATCCTTCGGATCCTCAGGTATCACCCACGGGTTGCGACGATCGAAGGCTTGAGAAAGGAAAGCCCCTGGCAGCCATGTGTCTTCCTTGAAAAGGCCATCCATAATTCCTTGCTGGAGCGACTGCAGATCTTTGCCTACTCTGTTGCTCATTTCTTGCACCCAGTTATCATCCCGGATGAGGGGGACGCCGTTGACGAAGATTAACGATGATCCACTTGTGACTCCGAGACGATTCTGGTAGTTCACCGTTTGGGACACAACTTCATCGAGCTTCTCATGCTCCAAAACCTCTTCAAACTGCAAAACCTGTCTCTCGGCACGAGGTTTCCGCTCTTTCGTTGCAGCCTGGAAGGACTTCTTATCCGGAGATGCAATCTTGTTCGCGGAGAGAGACTGGATAATGTTAGCATAGGACATATAGTGCGAGCTTCAGCGATGACTAAGGCATACTTCTTCGAGGTATTTCATCAGGCTCGCCAGACCGAAGGTCTCTTGGAGGTAGTGAGCGACTTTGAGTTGAGCTGTAGACCCGGGCGAAGATGCAACAGGAACCAAGGCAAACCTCACGGGGACCTTCTTCTGCACAAACACCTGGATTGTCTTGACGATAAAGTTTACATCTTCAATATCAGTCAAGTCTACCGCGACAACAATGTTGTTCGCATCGCGACGGACTGGTGGAAGTTGGCCTGGGTATGTAGGTCGCAAGAACTAATAACCATCAGTGCAAACATCCAGAGTAATGCGACAGATAGATTCCCTTACCGCTTCTAATTCGCCAGACCAGGACTCATACTTGGCATCCTTTTCAAGATTGTTCAGCCATATGAGGACCCGACCACCCTCGATCTCATCCCGGTAATTGTAACGCTGGGGTGCATCTTGCGCCAGAGCCTCCCCTAGAAGCTTATGGGACAGGAGATCTACAGCCTCCTGCGCAGAGATCCCCAGGTTTCGGAATTCCTCTACCAATCTTCTTTCGCGGCGAAGATGGTCCAGTAGAGAGTATGCATCGATCTTTCTAGGATCCATTTGGACCCCGTTAATCCACATGACGTTAGCGCCAGACGGAAGGAACCCCATTCGACTAGAGCGGATATCTTGCAAGAGCGTGGCATTGGCGTTGTGGGCTGCAATCTTGGCGGAGTATTTGGGGAAATCTTGCGATAGCTTCACGAGGGTGTCCAGTGGTTTGTCGCTGTCCAACACGTAGCTGACAGTGTTCACACCTAGTCGTGCCACTTCGGACGAGGACAGCGGCTGAAGATCATCTGGAGCATCCCCATCGCCTACTTTGCTGGCATCCCCACCGCCGGATTCTCTCTGTCGATCATCGATCACAATATAGTCCGTTCGTTTTAATGCAAGCTCAACACCATAGCCGGAAACGAAAAGAGGCCGAGAGCTCCAGTGCTGAGGTGGCCGATAGCGTACTCGATACGAAAACTGTCCTTCCTTTACCAAAGCGCTCAGCGTGTGGTGGAAGTCTTTGAACATTGGAGATGCCACATCTGCGTACAGAATAGCCGGGGGCAAGGATATGTCTCCCAGGACCCTGTCGAATGGAAGCTCTCGCGAGTCCCTGCACAAAATAACAGATTAGCCTGTTGTCGGGTCTTGATCCTGAGTAGAAAAGGCCACCCACAAGTCTGCCGAAACATCCTGCTGAGCACGCTCCATGGTGGAGGAGCAATATTGCTTGCCCTCCGAGTGCACCCACACCGGGCAAGCCGCATCCTGTGCTACCATCAATGAATGTTGCACGGAAGCATTATAATATTGATAATGGGCTGCAATTCGGGGGCTCGCCGATCGAATTGCCAAGGAGAGTTTGAACGATGAAAGGCTTTCAGGAGTTCGAAGGTGTCCGTCTTCATGTACAACCTGTAAAAAGCGATCATATATCTCTTTATCGGTCGCGGCGTCATCGAAGGCTCCATCGGCGATGCGGTCGAGCAAAGGAAAATACGCGGTTGCGTTTTCCTCAGCTGCGGTTTCTCTATATTGTATGAGCAGTCACATTGGCAGAGCGATCAAGAGGAAAAATGAAAACGGGAACCATTGCTTACAGAAGCTCTATGAGATACGGTGCTGAGTCAAATGAGGCCTGTAAAGCAACATTGACGGATGGACTTGCGTGTACTCGGCAGGCCAGCACAGCAGCAACAATTACAGAAAGTCGCCATGACGCGACTCGTCTGACACTGAATATCATGTCTGTTCTTATCTCCCAAACATTCGTGTACACAGAAATGCGTTGATTGTGGTTTATCAGGCCCCGAATTGGACCACACTAGTTACTAGCTACGTACTCCCAAATCAAGGTGAGCAAGCTCGTAAGCATAGTAACGGGCGAGGGCAATCTGGGATGGTTCCGAGAGAGAACGAGATCTCATGCAAAGAGAGTGCGGTGGTTCATAGAGTAGCACTGGAAGACAATGATCGATCTCCGACTGCCCGCTTAGAAAGGAGTGAAACAATAGTAAAGGTCGTCCTTATGCTTTCAGGCCACCGCGATGGAGAGCGTCTCCGGAGAGCGCAGCGGCCACTTGCGCAGAACTTCCGTGTCTTCTATGCCTGGTACTCATTGGCCAGCGATCGGAGGTACTCTATTAGAGCTTTTTCAAATAGGCAACACCGGACCGCGTCGGGTCGGGTACTCCGTAGAGAATTTCTAAAATACTAAGATTGTTTTAAGAAATGTTTCAAGGGGTGCCATAAAGAGTAACGTTACAGAACTTAAGGAGTTCCTACGGAGAACTATTCAGATTATTAGTACGGAGTACTCCATACTCCGTAGATCTTTGTCAACAGCACAGGCAATTCAGGTGCAAACCTATCAGTACCTAGGTAGGTAGAAAGGACTTCCAAGGTGGTACTCCGTACTCAAGCCGTACTTGGTTGTATGCCATTCTAATAAAACAGATCTCAACCAATCACAGCATGTTAGCTCAGGGGAAGAGCGCCGGGCTCATAACCCGGAGGTCCTTGGATCGAAACCAAGACATGCTATCTCTTTTTGAGATCTTTTGCTACTATCTGTTTTGCTGTTAAACATTATGATTATAAAACACACCTGAAAGATTTTTTATATTATAGTTGATTCAGAAGACAGTAATTTTTTCTAGGCTGGTAAAAAAATTAGGATGTTTTCTGCCAGGCTAAGATTTTTTTTTTCTTTAGTTTCCGTTTCTGAAATAATAATGGCTGGCTAGTGAAAAGCCAAAAAGATTAAGGTATGCTAATAGCATGTCTTGGTTTCGATCCAAGGACCTCCGGGTTATGAGCCCGGCGCTCTTCCCCTGAGCTAACATGCTCTGATTGGTTGTTGATTTGTCTCCAATCGGAGTCTATAAAATCCCAAACCATCTCCATGATTTTCTTTCCATCCGGGGCCAATATACTCTGAAACTGGGGTAGGAAGGCTGTTATATCGACCTCCCTGGTTGACTAACATCACGAATCTATCTACACCATTCCTTTGCAGAGACCTTGGAAGGACCCCAGAGCAACTTGGAACTGTACTAAGTACTAGATCTGCAAGTTACATACACCAATACAAACTTGAGGGTCACCACTTAGAATTATTTAAGATCAATTCATAAAAGCATTATTGTCGTCATTTAATATCATTCATCCAGGGCCGCTTCGAGCCTTTTTATCCTGTGTTGTTGGTGATGTTCCTTCCCCTTTGAGACTGGGAGAAATGATCCACCATGTTCAAAACTCCCAATGCGAAAATAAGATGTCAATCCCACCTGTATGCTGAAAGCCAAACAAAGACGCCCAGAGCTGGCAATTGCGCCCCCAATCCGAAAAATAACACGGTACATGACAAAAAAAAAATCAAAAGTCAAACGGCCAACTCCATTACACCCCAAAGGTTAAACGTCAGCTTTTGTCTTCCTGCTTTTGTTTTGGTGGAGAAAAAGAATGCTGTTTTAAGTGTACAATCGATCGAATCAGAACGAATCACAGTCAATGTGAGTCGTTGCTGGATTGCTTGCTATGAGACCTTTTGCGGCTGGTAGCTTCCCAGATTAAACGCTTTCGTTTCTGCTCATCGATCTCGAAGAAAGATGAGTTATCAAGGTTGTGGCCGAGAATATTTTCGGACCGGGCAGGGAGGGCACTGGAGGATTTCATTTTCCTGAGGCCCTTGGCCTTTCCAGCGTCGCTTAGTTTTCGAATCTCTCGCGTCAGTCGCTCCAATGCGGAACCGCCCATCCTTGTATGGGTGTCCTTCGGAGCCGGTGGCAATGGTTTGTCCAAGACATCTTCAGAACCAGTGCCGCTGTGACCGGCGGGAGGTTGGAAAAAGTCCGCCGAGCCAAAGCTGATGCCGGAATCCACCTTCCGACGAGGTTGGGTGTCCTCCTTCGCCTTAATCTCGAGACTGCTCTGATCATTGACCATGGCACAGTCATCGATAATTTCGTTGGTGAGCCGAAGATACTTGTCCAAAGCGTCTCGCACCAGCGGCCATCCAGTGGTCTCTCCGTCCGGTGCGCCTTGCGCGATGACCTTGTCGAGGATCTGCTTTCCATTGGTCTCGAAGGCTGCAATGTACCGGAAGAACCCATCTCGTTGAGACTTGAGGATCTGGGCAGTCAATTGCGGCGTAGGATTCACAGTTGCATCTGTCACGGGAGGGAAAAGAGTGTTCAGCATAGCAATACAGTTAGCCTTGTTATGTGGTTCCAGTAGCATTTCGTTGATCAGAGTCTGGGAGAAGCTGTTAGTGATATATTGTGCGATAGTTTAAGCTCGAGTGACTCACCCAGCGGCGTAGGCCAATGTAGACTTGTGTGTAAAGGGCCTCGGCCTTGCGATTTTTGGCACAATTAGACTCTACCCAGGTCAAAACATTGGGCCATTTCTTGCCAAGCTCTGCCCTCTCCTGGAGGTCGTCGGGCTTGACCTGTAAGCGGCCCAGTGCCGCCTTGACCTCCTTCCTCCGACGGATGTCCAGGTCTTTGAGATAGTCAAGACCTGTCAACGCCTGAGGGAAGTCCACATCACCCAACTCCGGAGTAAAGCAGCGACGCAGGAAGGAGGTCACAAAGCTTGGGGGAAGGGAGCATGGCTGTGACGGCAGCCGAGCGATTTGATGAGTCAAGAGAGCCCTGAAATCGGCAGCAGGATCCAGAGAGGCGTCCTGGGACGACACGGAAGATTGGGGCGAGTGGGATGAGCCCTCGCAGAATGCTGTCTCAGGAGGACGGTTGGCGGGGGCCGGCTGTCTTGCCGGGTTGCAGTTCAATGCATACATAGTGCGTAACGGAAGCTCGTAAGAACCAGGGTAACGAACACAGTGATCGAAGATCCAGGTCAATGCGGCGCCATTCGGGGCATCCAAGGGCTCTTGTGAATTCGCCATGATATGCAATGAATGGAGAGAGAGTGAAACGCGGCGTCAGTGGTATGAAGGAAGAGATGGTAGGTTGCGACAATGAGGAATTACGAGGGTGACAGAGTATAAGAAGGGAAGCCAAGCATTCAAGCCCAGCTTGCGTTCAGCAGGGCTAGGATCGAATAGAAGGGGGATAAGCTTAGGGATAGGACGGTGCCTGTACAACGTGACGAGAGATGCAGTCAAGTACCGCACATTCAAAGTCGACCGGAACTGTTCGCGATAACGACGGCTAGCATTACTTGTGTGTAACGTATGCTCTCATCGCACTGTGGACAAATATGCAGCTCAAGAACGAATCAAAGGAGCCAAGTCCAGTACCAAAGCTCCTTGACTAGGGGGCGAAGGAGCGGGTATCCCTTCGTGCGTGAGAGGGGCAACGTTCCTGCGGGAGTTCAACCAGTGGCCGTCGGTCGTCCGCCTCGATTTAACAGGATCGTCTTCTCCTTGTAAATTGAAGGATTTTTTCCCCCTTGATCACAGGAGAAAAGAGAGAGGGAGAGAGAAAGAGAAAAGAAAAGAAAACTTAAAAGAAATAAAGAGATCAAGGAGAAAGATTGACTAGGTTATCAACAACCTCAATGAAGAGAACGGAAGGATAAGTAGGGATGATATGGCTTGGGTTACACGGGGAAGCAATAGTTTTAAAGTCCCCGGAGAGTAGGGTTGTTGACCAAGCAAACGGATTCGAACTTATCGCTGCTATCAATCGGAACCGAGGCTGTTTCTTTTGCTTTTTCTTCGTCTCGGTCTTGCTCACGCTCTCTGTTTATTATTATTTTTTATTTTTTGCTTTTTTTTTTTCCCAGGGTTGTTGGATAGGTAACCAAATCGGAGCAACGATCAAAGAGACAAGTAAAAACAGAAATGAATGTCTGTAGAGAAAATAATGGGAAGGGAATGAAACCCCAAACAAAGGAGTGGTTTAGTAGAGAGGAAGGGGGAAAAGGTGGACAAGAGGACAAGAAAAGGGTGGTTTAAAAAAAAACAAGACACAACGAGAGGGGAAGCAATCACGGTTTAATATGATAGTAAAATATTATTTGATTTTGAAAGGAAAAGAGGAGAATCAAGGGAGTGGGGATTTGGGTCAAGTATACGGAGTAGTCAAGTTCTGGACTCTTTGAACGGTTTCTCTCAAGGGAAAAAAAAAAAAGAAAAAAAAAATATAAAGAAAAATAAAATAAAATAAAATAAAATAAAAAAGAATACGAAGTACGAGTACCAAAAAAAGTACGATTGTCAGTGACCCTTTACCTAATCAATCCATAGCGCGTTACCTGAACTTCAATCGATCGACTTGCCAGTTCCAGTTCCATGGATGCCACTGTGTCTTTGAGTACGGAGTATGTACCTCCTTAAATACAACAATATTCTCTATTCCTCAAGACCAAAATAAAGATAAGAATACTTCCATGTGTTTGTAAATTAATCGGGGGTAATCAAAATCCAGCCATCACCCTTTACATCCTTTCCCAAAATTGCCACACACATTCTAAGTACTAACAAAAGCAGATCCATCAGTCGAAAACTGGGATGTCTCCGGGATTCCGTCTCAAGGACTGGACAACTTCCGCGTAACAGTTCCCGGCCCCAGTCGGCTGGGTATCGACCGTTCGGGATGAAGACCCGTTCTTGGTAGGAAAACTAAAATTAAGTAGGTATCCATACTTACTCCATAATCCAGTATTTGAGTTCATGCGCGTTGGGGTTTATGCACAGTACTTCCGTACTGCTTACCTAGTACCAGGTACAGAGCACACTGTACGGCCTCTCAGTAGAATCTTAGTCCTTATTTGTTCACTGTGGTCTATCACTGCATACTTAGCTCTTTTCCATTCCATCGGACATTTGCCTGGACTATTTCAACACTTCACCCATCATACTTTGTTGATGATGCCAATGGTTGAGTAGGGATGAATGATTCCATTCAATTGGGTTCTTTGCTTCTTTTCTTCCTTCTTGTTTTCTTTCTTTCTTTCTTTTTTTTGGTTTGACCCTCTCTTTCTTTCTCTTTACCTCTGTGTCGGCCTGTCAACCCCGGTGGGTCAGTCGGGACACGCAATCAGCATGACAACCTGCACGACACTACTGATCCTCTTCATGCAAAATATGAAACATGATTGAGGAGGTCCATTGGGCTTATTATCCTTGTTAGATACGGATACTCCCTACGACCTCGATAGAGGACTACTATTCAACCAGCTCACTGGCAGTGACAAAATTTCAAGAAACCATAATGGCCCAGCAATGGATGTGTATCAAAATTCTCGTAGTATGGTTGCCTTTGGTTTGACTCCGGGAACGCTATTCTACATGAAACGATCTAAAATCCTGTCCCAGGGTCTTCCCTCTTTCCACGTTGTTGTTAGATAGTACTCCGTAGGTAGTCCTTCTATTTGATTTTGGAGGCGTTCGCTTTGTTGAAAAGAGGAGACTGATTAGTCCAAAAGGGGGGATCAACAATATCCGGTCCTTCAGTAAGATGCACATGGATCTTTGAAGTTACAAGCATCAGTGATCAATTTCCCATTCATGACAGGCAAAAAACACCCATCATGAACTAGCTTGGCACGTGATCTGACAGGATTCAATGAGTGTTCAGACTGATTGGGTGAGAATGAGGGACCGGACCCACCACCTTCACGTGGTTTTCCCGACCGACCAGAATTGCCCGTGGAAGAAACGGACCTAAAAAGCGCTATCGGAGGACTAACGGACGTACTACGGTACTAGTGGTCTAGTAATACTTACTATCTACTTATCTAAATCAGAATTAATAAACCAACCTTAGGTACCTGACACCCTTGAAACCCGTACACCCCGACGCACCCAATCAATCTCACGTTCCTGACAGACACCTCATCACATCTGCAGTCGATCAATGTATACATGAAAAAACGAATGACTCGTACTATACGGAGTATGTTATGCGCGTAGGACAAGGTATCGTTTCCATTCCTCCGTTGCAGACAATACTACGGAGTACGGACTCCGAAACGCTCGAGTCGTTCTTTCCAAGATCACATCTCATCCAACAACAATCCCCCTCCCCCCACTTCCACTTAGTCAACGTGCTTGTGTCAGACTAGGCACAAGCAGGCAAATCTAGACTTTTCTACTGCACACCGAGAAAAGGCCTGATGGTCAACACAGTTGACCTGTCCTATGATCTATCAACCAGGACCCGTTGAGCTAACGTGTCAACCCGCCCAATCGCCTATGATGCCCAAGTGGGTTCAACATTTGTTGGAAAATTTCTCGGGAGCCCTACAGTGAACACAAAGAGCTATGCCATTCAGGGCAGGGATTAATGCACTAAGTTGCTGGGCATTCTAATCTATCATCACCAAACTTGCTCAATTAGGGGTTAGCTGGTCAGATGCAGACCCAGGTTGCCGGTCGACTAGGTAGTAGTCGCTCCCTAGATTATCATGAGCCGCAGGAAGGTGCCCAGCCGAATTTAGGTCAAGGATGAAAAAGAACGAAAACGTGAAGAGACAAGAAGAGCCGATGGCCCGTGAAGTGACTGTCGCTGGCATTAATTAAAACGTACATTATGATCAACCTCAAAGTTAAGCTCCCTGCGAAACTGTAGGTGCATGACATTCTCATTGCACCTTTTTCCCGGGATGTTGATGTACATACAGGTGCAGCACACTGGCAAGGGGGATTTCACATCTCTCCAATCTTCTATCTCTTTCCTTTTAATCGCTGTCTTATACAATGGTACTGTGTTAACCAAGTCAGGTCTAGCGAATTTTGCAGAATACCTAGTTGTTCGAATCCAAGTTTACCACTGCGATATGATACTATCCGTAGCGATCGACCATAAACAACATAACTTCAATTAAGAACATCGCAGGGGGAATAAAATTCGCCCATTGCACCGGCATGGGACCAGCTGAGCCGTCTCTTTCAACCCCATCGCCTCATTGGTCTCGTTTCCCGGATCACAGCGAGAAATGGCTCTATGCCAGGAGCTCAGGCGCGGAACCGGACACAATTGACTCCCTGGAAACCATCGCGATTCTTCTTTTAGGAATAATGAGAAGAATGATAACGAAGCATGAAGCTCAATGCATCCAGTGAGGCATTGCCCCCCTGGACCAGATCACTTCCTTTGGTACTTACTACTCTGTACACGGTAGTAGAATCCTCGATCAGATTTGGATCTTGGCAGCCGTTGAAAACTTATTCATAGCTACTCCGTATAGATCAGTTTGAGACGGTAAACGATCATCGGGCCCACCGTTTTTACCGAGTATGCCCGTAACATTTAGGATTTAACAGCTCGTCCGCGTTGCGTGGCTCTGGAATGAAGGATCAACGAAAGTATCTACTAGACTACCCTGTACTCTGTACTCCGTAGTACTATCATCAAAAGATCAGCGCGAAGAAACAGCAAGAGATCCATTTCCCCTTTGACCGCTTGACTTGTACACCCATGGGTCAGTCTTTTGTGTGACAGGCCAACCTTAAACCTGACCTAGGAAAAGTACTATAGGACCTATCCCAATAGTATGTACTCCGTATGTATAGCACATACAAGGGAAAGTATTATAGCTTAGGTATACGGAGTAGTACACACTTATTAGTAAGTTATAACAGCCATTCTAACGCAATGATTTGCTTGATCCACTTCGCCGTAATCCACTAGTGCCCTGTGTGCAAACTTTGGCCACCAGTTTGGCAACTTTCGAGACGCCATTTGTCCCAAGCCGTGGGCCAAGGGAATCCATCAATATCGCCTAGTCTATTATGCATATACTATCGCTGCTCCACAGCAGACTTATGTACGTTTACAATTACCGGTGAATCTTCTCTCTTCATGTACTGTACTCCGTACGTCGTCTAGCTTCAACTTCTAAACGTAATACCACCTTTCTTACCTAGATATGTCACATCTTCCGGAGATTTTATAGCACACGGCTAAACCAATGACTTATTGGGTTTTAGTTCGAGTGTACGGAATACGGAGTACTGTGTTGACTTTACTACAAAATATAACTCGCCATTCTTATTGCACTGAATACTTTTGTTTCTGTCATGAAGAGTGTATGCACCAGAGATGAAATGGAACGTCTGTGCTGACTACTAGTTAGGATAGTCCTATGTGCCTCCTCCACACGCAATGCATACATCCACACTGGCGTAAACTATTCAAAGCGACACACATATACCCCCAGGTATGTACTGTACATGTCTTTATTTAGAAACTGATCCATACCGATCTCCATATAGTCTCAGGTAAACTGGCCCATCTCGACATCCTCGGACAAAAGGATATTGGCATACCTGATCACTAGAACTGAAGGAACGTTCTTGCCGACGCAGAATTCAAATCATCGGACTTTTTCGCAGGGATGGATACAGCCTCTCGGTCCTTATCGTCAGACAACCGGGCTCTTTGTCCTCTGCCGTTAGAACCAGGCGTGCTCGTGGGGAGGACTGCGAAGTTTGCCCATTCCCCAAGGGAGGTGCCTCGCTTGATGGATTCATATCTCAGGCTGGGGTGAATCGGTATCTTGCGGATGTCTCGATCTAGCCCCTCATGCATTCCGCGTATTTCTGAATCCCACAATGTACACAGGGGAATGATTGGTCTTTCGAACTTTTGGTATTGAACCTGGAAGTCCCCTTGACCCTCCGATAGGTATGTCCTGTACCTGGCTGGCTGGCCAGCGTGCTTTCTGAGTTTCTCGTTTTTTTGCTCTATGCATTAATTTTTTTTCTTCTTCCTCATCATCATTGCTCCCTTCTTTTTTTAAATACGGAATACTTTCTAGTTAATCGTCCAGTACTTCTCGGAATACAATACATGAATATTTTCCTTATTTCGGGGTCTTGACGCCTGCTCTGGCGCTTTTTCAGGATACATTGATACTTTCTCAGTTGACAACGAGCTACCCTGACTATTTCAACCCCCCATATTTATATTCCCCTTGACCTTGAAATATCTGATTGCAGAATGTGCCAAGTGGATGCTCGACATCTGTATTTCACCCGTGAGAAGATCTCGAGTTGAATAGGCTTAAGTAGATGAGCTTTTCTTGTCCTTCCAAATCACTTACGCGCCTCTCCAATACCTCCCGTAAAAAGGATGCCCGGCGTAACTAGTCCACCACCGATTCTTTCAGCGTCAATGCCACGCAAATTTTCTTTCTATTTGCCTCACTCTTCTCTAGTCATATTATGCGTTTGATCTTCCACACACTGGTAATCTCTGCTGGTAATTTCCTCTTCCTGATCTTGTCCATGTCATTCCTTCGCCATGCCATCCTCATATCCTTCTGTAAAATCCACCTCGTAGTCATCTATGAACGCAAACGCCCGTCTCTGCATCACAGCGTGAAGTTTTCAACATCGATCATACATACGCTTACCAGACACCTTATCTTCTCCAGTAAACACGAGTCCATCGATAGAAATGCTGAATCGAAGCCGGGGTGAAGGGTACGATTCCCACAGCCAGAGCAAAGGTAATGGAACGCATTTTCGAAAACAACGACCGGGCCATTTGGTCTTGTTTTCGCTGGATGAGGAAACCGGAGTCACAAGACTTGGACGGATGAGATAACCTTGATTCTGGGAGATTCAAATTATTTAGATATGATGTATATCAGTTAATGAGAATGGTGGTTTGTGTACTCAGCAGGCAAGCTCCCTGGGTCTTAGGCCTACGTTTAGATGCGATTCGAGCATCGGGGGATTTCGTGGTTGGATACTATATATCAGCTGTTCTGGACTCAAGAAGAGATCGCTTGTAGAGAGAAGACTTGGATAGGACAAGGAGGTTGGTTAGGTCGGAAATCGATACTATTAGGGGGGAAATGAGATTAGGTACATTAGATAGACGCGCGATGATATGGCTTGTCAGCTGCCAATGGGTAGTACCTCTTGTATTCCGTATGTGAATATCCATGATGGGATACATTCCAGAAAGCCTGGTCTCAACCAATGGTACGAAAAGAGATACTACGGTCATTGCTACCAATGTACGGATACCTCGATGAGCAAAGGGTGTTGTATTTGTTTTAATTCAGAAAAGGTATTTGTGACATGAACGGCCGATGATTCTATAAACTACTAGTCAACAGCCTGGCGTTGGGCAGGGACAAGCCAGAGGTCATCACAGGACATGATGGACCTCTGTCCGAAGGAAGTGGAGGAAAGCTTTCATCTGGTCTTTATTCCCTTCGCCGAGTTGAGTAGAGAATCTCCGGAGTAGCCTTATAGTTGCGGGAAGATTTGACAAGACTTGATAAAAGCGCTTACATTGGTATGATTCCGCAACTGAGAGTATAGGAGCCAAAGCTTCTCCGCCTTGTTGGCAGGTCTAATAACGCGTTCCCTGTCATGGTGAGCGTGCAAGGTTGATTGGGGAATTACAAGATGGTCAGACCAGCTTCGTCTCACATCTCTTAAATAGCTGATTTCGTTAGGGTGATTACCCAAGTTTTGTTTATGAATCATGTGGGTATAAATCCACCGATCATCAGATGAGGCTGGGTTTCGGCAGAAGATGTGATAGGGGAAGGAATGTTAGACCTGCCAGCAAAGTTGGAGAAGCTTCAATAGTTTCTATTCTCTCGGTTGTTGAATTTTGTTATTATTTATTATTTTTTGGAGTGTCTCTGCTCTTGTAAAAGCATTATGAATATCGAGACCACGGGTTAAGAGTTGCTCGATTCGACTGATTTCGGTCCTAGGATGCCAGCCAATTATGATGATATAGTATCTCGGTTACTTTCATGTTCAGTTCTCAATAAACAGAAGCACCAAACTATTATAGTTAATGTAAGTAATATGCCCAAGATAAAGAGTATAAAAGCTATGGCGCACTTGTCGCTTTCTGCTATTAATATATGCCTACTACTTTCCGTATGAGAAGTCTAGGTACTAGTAGTGAAACACTATTAGATTCGCTGACATGGTAAGTGTATTTCAACCTATATTATACTGTAACCTCTATACGGAGTATGAAACGACTCGGTGTGCCAGAAATGACTCAGTCTACTGAGCAAGCAATTACCACGTCGTCACTGTGTGGTTTCCAGGACTTCTATTGAAGCCCTTCTGTCACCAATGCAACATACACATATGGATTGCACGGAGTATTTTCTAAAATATGGCCCGGTATATTTTAGCCATATGCTGGATGTCCACAATGATAGTAACCCGAAAGAAGGATGCAGTATGATCAGATGCTCTGACCAATTCAAAACAAGAATATTAGGGGTAGGTATAGAATGCGAAGATAAGTGACAATTGCCTAAGTTCTAACTAAAGAGTTGAAACAATCATCATGCTGTCGGGAAGTGAGCAAATATTTATATACAGTACTACTAGTATATCGATCACATAGTCGGCAACATGGCTTCCGATATCAGAAAGAATTTTGCACCATTACTGAACTTGTGGATACCAGCATTATAGACAGAGAGGAATGGGATAAAAAGAGTTACCTGCATATAAAAAGGAGTACAAAAGCTCTTGAGTATTACCTTTTTTCAGAGAAACAACTGCCGTGGGCCAAAACTAGGGGCAATGGGAGGAGTAGATGTTTTTTTTTAAGAAAAATTAGTTTACATCTTTGTATGGCAGAAAGAAATTCAACTTTTGCTATGAATAACATACACTAACCCTGTTATATGTTGGAGGCAAGTCTTTACAAGGAAAGTCGTACCAAAAAAGGTAAAACTAGCATTCTGGCAAATGAGAACCAATGGCGATCGAAGTAGATGCAATTCAAGCCAAGAACTCATGAAGGGCTACTCCGAGATAATACCTTAATGGAATCAAGCTAATGATTAAATTTGGCAGCCAAAATGTTATGCCAGGAATCAGGATGCGGCATGCCGTGTGAGCCGTGGGGCCTCAATTACCGTATGTGGAACCACCCTCTTTCTGGAGATCTAGTTCTGTAGCCCTGGTACCGGTGCCAATGGGTGAACACCCTGAAAAAGTTAAAGGTACATACATACATTGGGGTATATTGTGGCTGATGTCAGATTATAAGATAACGTTGTATTCGAGGGTGCTTGACTGCCTTTAGACCATGGTCCATGCTACAGCCTACAGGCAGTTATGATACTACTAGTAGTACCTACCTAGTAGTATGAAAGTCTATGACTTCAGACTGTCTTGTTAGAAAGTTTTCCTTAAAATAGGAGGAACTGGCTTAAACGGGGCCGTATAATGTATTACCGGATTAGTTAGTAGCATAGCCTCACCTCCATGAATCATCTCATTTAAATGTTCTGCAAGTGGCAGGCTGCAGTGTTCGGTACTCAGCGGGACTCGGGAGATACTTCACTATGCCTAGACCGCCTAATTTTTCTAGGTAAATGGTATGGATTCTGCCTACGAAATGCACGGGCGAGAAAACTAGGCGGTCTAGACATAGGACTAAACCAACAATCTGGATAGAATGTTTTTTTTACTCCGTACTTGAAATGTTGGCGCCTTGCAATTAGCCATGCAGATTGTTTCTATTTTGGCTTATGCCTTTAAACTATTTAGATAATTAAATTGCACAAATTACTTAGTATCTACTCCATATCGAGATTCAAGAGGTTAGAGTACGTACACTTACACATATTCCTTGACTTTTGTGAAAGGAGAAGAAGGATATAAACAGGCTACAATTTAAGCAATCATTTGAAAAAAGGGTTTCGTTTTGTCTGGATTGTTCAATTTAAGTCCGCCGTCAGTGTCTTGGAAGAATGTGTTTTTCTCCACTTCGGGACCTACCGGTGCCAAGATGGTGGGCAATTGGCTGACATTTTGCACCAAAATCCTTGGTGCAAGCTTGGTTAAATGTTTCTGCTGCCTTGTTGAGTTCTTCCTTCCCGAACTCGAAAAATCGTGTTCGTTCTCTTTCAATGAATCATCGACTATAATAAGTCTTCGATATCTTTGTTGTTTCGATGAATGCGGACAATCCATTGAATGACGGGAGTAACATTCATCCGAATTACCTCTACCCAAAGAGAAGGTTCTGGTCTTGAAAAGGAAAACAAAGAAAGGTAAAGAGAAGCCTGTGTGCCCAAAATAACCGCCGACCGGGGTAAACAGAGCCCAATTAGGCAGACGAGTACTCCGTATAAACGGGTTTACAAATACGATCTTATGATGGAATCCCTGAGTACGGATCCGCTGTCCGTCCATGGCGGCATCCGCGGAGACCGCCACAACCCGGTTGGACTCGAAAATGAAGACGCAGGCTATGCCCCGGACCCCTTATTTGATTAGACCAATCCCGGCCCGATGAATGCGACTGCCTAAGGTTAGTCTCCTTCGGCAGGGCCGATGCCGTTTTGTTGCCAAAATCCGACTAGCATTGTTTTGTGTGGGTGGATGCAAAGCGCTTGTTTCCCTCATGTGGCTTTATAGGGGGGCCATCCAAAGGTTCTTTGACATGAAATGATCATTGTTTGTTTCTCAAACAATAAAGGGAACAGAGCTCGCACATCAATAGATCGCCATGTCTATCCAGCCGAGTTTCGAAAGTACCCACTCCTTTACTCCCCAGATATTCGACGGCATGAAGACCAAGCGGGCGAAGGTCTCAAAGAAGAAGCCGAAGATGGCCAAAAAAGACTTGCTATTCCATGCAGTAGGCGATTCACTAGCAAGCCAACTATACTGCCACTCGAAGCGGGATAACACATACAGATGTTGTGTGCTCCCTGTGCATCAGGAATGTAATCAGGGTTTCTTACTTCCGCCAGTTGCACATGACGCAAGACGTTCAAGTGGCAGCTGTTGTGGAAGTAGCAGCAGCAGTCAAACCCTTGTGGAACCCCTCTCAGACTCAGACGTGCTATCCTCGAGTCATTCCTCGAACATTTACGGTCGTTCAAGCTCCGAATCATCATTGCCTCTGGGACGCACGGGGTTCGCGCGTCTGTCAACGTCGACATCCTTACCGCAGACGACCCCACCAGGCCGAGAGCATGTTGACAATTCAGAAGTTGTGGAAAGATTAGCCGGGCGCTATGGGAAAGTGTCACATATGGTGATACTGGACCGAAGTTACAGTTTCTTTGTCAACGAGGCCCAAACCGGGGCGCTGTGTTACAAAGTGCAGAACAAGATAGCAATTGTTGCAGGCGATCCCTTGTGCGAACCGTATCTGTTTGACAACCTCCTAGACGAGTTCATGGCATATCGAAAACAGTTCCACTGGGGCATCGCATTCATGGGCGCCAGCGACATTCTGGTCAGACTCGCCCGGCAGCACCATTGGACGACATTACAGTTCGGAGCCGAGCGCGTGCTTAATCCGATGACGAACGATGTGCTTATGGAGCGAAGCGGCAAGCGAATTATCGTCCAGAACAAGCAGCTACTCAACCCAGACAAAGGTGGTGTCACGTTGGGTGTTTATTCCCCGGCATACGGGGCAGACCCGTCCTTACAGAGCGAATTAATGGGCATTTACGAATCATGGCGACATCAGCGCAACCAAACCGCCGCTGCCGCCCAAGCATTTATCACCATATACAACCCTTTTGACTTCCCTAACCTCATGATCTATATTTATACTCGCGGTCCCGATGGTACTGCGAACGGATTCGCGGCGCTTCGCCGGGTTGGCGCCAACCAAGGGTACCACCTTGATCCTTGTATCGCGGCTCCCGGTGCACCAAAAGGAATTAGCGATCTACTGGCCTATGCGTCAATGGCTCTCTTGAACCGGATGGATATTTCATACCTTAGTCTTGGATACGAGCCACTTGCGACCCTGGGAGATGTGACGGGACTACCACAGCCTATTGAGAAGATGACGCGGTCTTTATACCGTCATACCTTCCAGCGCTTGCCCATTGGCGGAAAGAAGGCGTATCATGACAAGTTCCGTCCTGACCCGTTCCTGGACTCCGAGTTATATCTAGTGTTCCCGTCAGGTGTCCCTGGACTGCGACATATGCTCGCCATGGCCCATATGGCCAATATTAGCATTCGCAAGCTCGTTCTCTCTGAAGTGAAATCTTCGACACATAAGGAAAGCCCAGAAGACCGATGAAATGTTTTTGACTTCATATTATACCTCCTAGTTGTTTGTTATTTACCAGACTCCATGCATTAGCTTGCGGTGCGTCATTTTTGTTGAATAAGACTTATAACCATACAGTAGCACTTGTGCTTGCCACTGTTGACACATGCATGAGAAGCATTGCGACGTGATCTCCTGTATTATATATCATAAACGGCGTTCTTTGGGGCTCGCCTATTGGGGTTCAGATATTTATGTGCATTGTGCATAGAATCATCCAGGTCGAACCAGTGTTCCATGGCAACCCAGTTTGTACCACATTCGATGTCATCCCATTTGAACTTTCAAGCTCAGTGGTCATAGCGATTCTAGTCGGCCTTGCGCCAACTCCAAGCGCCATTCCCTGCTTTCCATCTTATCGATTCGAGATATGCGGGCGACCGAAAGCACCAAAGCATCCCTATCCTCAAACTCCCGATCTACAGCCACCTTCGCCGAGTCGGGTCTAAACCAATCCAGAAGGATCACAGCACTCGAGTTAACCCAGACTTCAGCCAACGGGTTAATCTTCTCACAATCTTCACCGTCGCCATTATTACACCCGCATGTCTCAATAAGGCACAGATAAGCAAGGCCACGCGCCTTAACCCCGGGAAATGTGCATGAATTGAGGAATGCGGTCATCCGTCCTCATATCTTGGTATCTTTGCCAGGGCGACAACTGTACCACAACTACCGATCACGTTGTTCACACCACCGGCAACCTTCAAAAATAACTCGAGATCGGCTATTGAAGAGGTGATGTGAAGCTGAGGCAGCTATTTTGGAACTTTTTTTTTACGTAGGTCGCGTACGGAGTAAACAATGTCATATTGATGAAATTAACCTTTCTTTGTTTCCAAGGCGGGGACTCCATTATTGGTTAAGTAGCAAGTTTTAGTCCATAATATGATATAAAGTTGGTGGCGTTCCACGGAGGGACACAACTCAGCGGTGTTAGGATTTAGGTCAGCGGTGGTAGAACTTTTCACTATTAGTAAGCTTAACATAAATATTTTATCAATATTATTTATTTTTATGGATTTTATAGCGATAAAAAATTATAGAAAATTTTAAAAAATATATATAATAAAGAATATTGACTGTAAAATATATTTATAATTTTTTTCAAATTTTTATAAATTATTATTATTATTTTTTCTTAATATTAATATTTAATATTCTTTACGAAGCAATTTTTTATTATCGTTGATCTGTACGTGATTTAGACTAGTGTTAAAGCTCAGCGGTGGTAGAGATTTTTTTTTTGAAGGGTCAGCGGTGGTAGAGAAATGGCGATGGTACGGAGTAGACCTAGCGCCACTGTTTCTCTAGGGACACAGGGACACAGCTCAGCGGTGGAGTATTCCGTAGTAGAAAATATATAATAGATTTTTTTAATTGAGGCTTGCACTGCTCTGAATCTTTAAAAATGAATTTTTTTTATTATTGCTGATCTTTACTAAATTTAGACTAGTATTAAAGCTCAGCCCTGAAAAGTTCAGCGAGAAATAGAAAGAACTTCTGGCGCTAGCTCTGCCACCGCTGAGCTGGAGTCATGGATGTATTCATGGATGTATTCATGGATGCTGTGAAACTTACATCCACATGTACGCCCCTCCTCCCCCGGTGGAGCGGTGCACAGGTGGTAGAGAAATACTATGAAGAAATGGCCGGGCGTTAGTTAGTTCTACCACCACCGTACTTTAGAAAAAAGAAGACGCGCAAATCATCCTTTTCTTTTCTTTTCTTTTCTTTTCTTTTCTTTTTTTTAAAAAAAAAAATCCATCTTTCCACTTTTTCTTTTCCTAGATTAACTTGCCGGATGGAGATTAATTTTGATCCTCCACTGGTAGATCCTTTTCCCATGATCTCCACTACCGGGTTTCTAGATTCTGTTTCGATTTAGATTGGAAGAGAGAAGCCTTTCTTTTCCCGACCAGACGATTGAAGAGCATCATGATGTCTGGCACCGGTGGATCTGAGGTGTATGCGTGTCCCGTCAATCCTTCATTCTCTACGGAGTACGGAGTACTCGGGTAATTTGATTTGATCTGCCCCTACACCGTAATGTGTGGTGCTTTAGGTAAAAGCAAGTATACTCCAAGCACTTATGCAGGGTAATCCTTACAGTAGGAGACTCCGAACCAATTGTCACCAGACCTGTTGCAGATACAAGGTGGATTAATATCACCAACCTTATCCGTGAGTCCCTACTGGATCAGAACCATGTACTCCGTAAGCTGACTGACTACCCATGGCTGGAGTACACGAATGCTCCTAATTACTGTATAGGACTGCACGGCAGCCAGCCACACCAGTGGGGTTAGGATAGGACAGCACTGACTAAAGCAAAACAAGCATCCTATCTCCATCTTTTCTGTTTCATTCTGATGATAGGCGAAAAACATGTACCGCTGTCATTCACTGTGTATAAAAATATGCCGTATATCGGGCATCCACATGGAAACAACACCACAACACGGCCCAAGACCTGCAATTTGGCCACTATACTATGATGCGGCTCTAGCAAATCATACACTATATCAGACGAACAAAATCCATTTTAACAATACGGAATGATTTGATTGCGGTTCATTCAGTCGGCTTTGTGGCTTCAACTCATTTAGAAAGCATCTATTCATCACATCTCTGATATCGTGAGTTTGCGAGGACAGATAGTTCCCATTGGATACTTAAGCGCTTTTGCTAACTTCGACTGAAAAAAAAAGCATTCGCTGAGGCGAACTCTGTGGCAATACTCCCAGGCTTCCACCATGGTATCCCAGACAATCATGATGCGATATGTCTCAGAAAAACGCTTGGAGGATTTATTGAAGAGTCGATATCCCCAGGGAGGGTATCAAGTTACTGTAGGTTCAGTTCCTTAGCACTTATTAATAGTTACTCATTGCCCCCCTTGGTCATCTAAATTACGGAGTACTTTGCCATGTCTCCACACATAGTAGTACATGGCTAGGGGGCGGCTATAGCCTTATATTGTTTTCCAGCAGAGCCTTGGAGGCTTTCAGGCGGACCGTGACATCAGCCCCATTCCAAGAGCATGGAACAAAAGCCTTAGCTACTAATTTATGGAAGAGTGGCTGAGCAAAAATTTTTCCAGATTCGCTTAGGAATATGCTACATGACCCTCCCTCAACCCTTGTCCCAGGTCCGTACTAACTCCACATATTTATTTCCACGGGTTTTGTTGGAAAACCCTGATGGAGGAGACGCATGGCAGCTGACCAGGATCTATAGGATGATATCGACAAATGCTGTCACTGAATTGGAGAAACGTGTTCAACCATAAGACAGGGGGGGGTTTAGGCCTGCGCAACAGCCTTTAGTGATTTATCCATTCCCAAAAGAGAGCGAGTACAGGGCCGCATCATTTATGATATAAAAGGAGGTTTAAGAATGCCGCCAAGGTGAACCCCCCAAGATTATGGTTATACGTGCAATAGTTTATCAGTGAACGCCATTAAATTCATCCTCATCCCATACCTGAATCAATTCAAGTTCTACATTTTACTATTACCATGGGCTACGCGCATTCCTACGATATAACCCCTAACCAGGTGATTGAGGGTAAAGGTATGAACCCGAAGAAGCTGGTTAAAGTACTGAGAAATCAATACGGACAATCGAATTTCCGGGTTGAGGTTTGTTGTTCAATTCTCTGTTAGTCCTGTGAGCCGTATGAAACTGATGTATGCTGCCTACTAGTTACGCCTGGATCAATATAAGATATACGTGTTGAATCAAGAACGATCACATTCTCTAGGATTGACTCAGGTTTGGATTTTGTTGGGTTGTGTGTGATAGGAAATAGTTAACATGTTACGCAGGAGCAAATTGACCAATGTCGAGTCTGGTCCTATTAGGAAGGTGGGGCGGATTTCCATGGTGCAGGTGCCCGGAAGTCCGATCGATTCGATATCAAAAATTCTTCTGTTGTATGGACGCGTGCATCAGAAGTTTTGATCGAGCACTAGTAATGTCGGGTACCATGTGTGCAGCCTGACAGCTAGTTTAGTAATTCAAGTCATGTAATAATTAATAATCAATAAGAACCCCTACCGCTTGTCTATTCTAGAAAATCTACGGAGTAGTTATACTGTTTATTCTGCATACTCTCTAAACACAGGCTTATATAAAGTTACTACGGAGTAGTAGTAGTCTACTTTTATCTACTACTAGTACGGAGTAGACTAGATAAACAGGCTGGATAAAAGTTTTGAAATCACTAGTAAAAAAAAAAAAACAATAGAAAATAAATCTTGAAATAATATCATATGCTCTATAGAAAGCTAGTATATTTTGATTAACTTGAAAAAATATACTCCGTACTCCGTATAGAGTCCGTATTCAGGAGTTACTGGCAGGGATACGTTACTAGTACGGAGTAGGGCAGCTGCCAAGCTGCATACAAATGATGCTTTCGCGTGGTGATAGTAATATGATTACTGTGACTACTATAGAACCCAGTACGGAGTAGACTAGTACGGAAGAGGAGAGCTAGTGCCATTTCTCTATCACCGCTGAGCTTTAACACTAGTCTAAATTAAATACAGATCAGCAATAATAAAAAATAAATGTTCAATAGTAAAGATTAAGAGTAGACTACGAAGTAGTGAGAAAAATTAAAAAAAAATCTACTATATATTTTCTACCACTGCTGAGCTTCAATACTACTAATCACTGATTCTCAGTACTAGTAACCATCGCCGAGCTGTGTCCCTTAATTAGTATATCCTAGTATCATATTACTTGTGCCGCGCCAAAACTTTTGGTGCACGTCTCCGTACGTAGCTGAAAGTTGACATAAGACTAGTAGTAAGTCTTACATCAGATGATCAATCAGTACATGGGATCAACACTTGCACTGGTCCACGGGTACTGTACTGTGCATACATGCCTGTCCATAACTTATCATTGACCAGTGTAGGCGCTTTTACGTGCCAGGGATTAGTTCTGACTCCGAGTCCTCAATTCATTGCGAATTAGAGTCCCCGACTGCCTTCAAGCCTTGTATGAGGACCTCAGTCCTGGACTCCCCCCCAGTCATCGTCGCGCCATATTTATCTCTTTTTCACCCTCATTAGAATCTTTGTCCGCTGTTCAAACGGGGGAGCCTAAGAGGCATCGTCCCCAAGTGTTTTGATGAGACTGTAAGCCATGGCTGGGGTTTAAATGTTGAACCCAAAGTCATTACACAGGAGCTGCGGATGACAGTATTCAGCCTCTTCAATTTAAGCCTCATGGGAGAGCTCACGGTATCTTGGGTATTGTTAGAGCCTCGAGTTGCGGTTTCGCACTCTATATAAATGCGAGTGTCCTCAGATGATGGCTGACGATTCAATTCAAAGTTATTCCCCAATGCATTGTGCAATGGACCCCATTCGCGCTCCAATCTGGGTTGATCAGTCTCTAGAGGAGAGGGTCAACGCTAGATCGAGCAATCTCTTTAAAGCCAGAAATCAATTGCCTCAGCTAGTGGTTTTCGTTCTTGTTTTGTCAGAGGACTCGTGCGGCAGACGAACGTGGCAAGCCAAGCAACCCATCCAGATCAATGATATCTCTGAGCTGGACCGGCTTCAACAGGTGATTTGAAGGCTCTTCACATTTTCTCAAATTCACAGCTGACATATTTATCAACCTCACCTCAGGAAGAAATTACCGCCTGTGTACAAATTTATACGGTCGCACAAGTACGATCATGGACGACGTTAAACATATCGAGCGAGCTCTTCCGTCACCTCCTAAACACACAAAGTGCATTTCCACATTTTTGGAGATCAGTTCTCACATTTGGTATGAAAGTTGCGGAAAATGAGTATGCATTTCCTTCTTTTCGTGCTCAAAATTCGCAGACAGGACAAGGCAAAGTCAATGGTTAGGTCCTTGGATTCCTTTCATATAGAAAATAACTTATAGGTTGACTGGTGGCATAGAGATTGCGTATGTGATCAGGCGGGTCGAAAATAAGCTGCGCCCAACGTCGCAAGGGGAGTCTCCATGGTCAATCCGTCAGACGGGGGTTTACCACAAATTGACATATCCGCATGATGGCTCATCGAGCACCTCGGCGTTTGTTCTTGTTGCACCTTCTCGTGCAGTGGAAACAGAGGTCTCCCACTCTTTCCCAAGACGCCCGTCTGGGGAGGACATCACGAAGCTACACTTCTCCATGCATGAGAGTCTTATCGTTGATGGACTCAGAGGCTGGATGGACTACATGGCTTGGCTAGAGGCTGAATGCAAGCAGAAGGTCTGTCTCTTTCCATTCTCTCAGTGTTCCTATCCTTTATCACTGTGTATACAGTCCATACATGCATTCACTGCTTCACTTTACTCGGGGCTTATCTAGGCACTTTGCAGGCTGACCGACTGATTGTCTGGGATGTCGAGAATCGAAACAATTATCGTCCATTTTTCGACGTCGATGACCGACAACGTCTCAAGCAATTGGAAGATTACATAACGGATTTAATAGTTATTCTTCATACAGCCGTCGACACGATCGGTCGTGTTGGGAAGAGTTGTCAGCGACACTGTCAAATGAGCTGTGGCGTCAGGGAAGATTGTTCCTGCAGCTATATGATTGAAGAGTTCGAAGAATATGCAGCGGAAGCTCGAGTTTACCTAAAACGGGCGAAGGTGTTAAAAGACCGCGTGCAATCAACAGAGCAACTGGTAGGCAGACAGCTGTCTATCCATCACAATCATAGCTGACCGGCTATTCGTGGACAGTTAACCGATCTACTCAGCTTTGACGAGGCACGAGCCTTGAAACAGCTTGCACGGGCATCACATGTGGAGACAAAGACCTTGAAAGAACTGACTGAATCTTCCCATAGAGAAAGTCACTATATCGCCGAGCTTGCAGTGCGTTATTTTCCAGCGTGGCTGTGACGGACTCACCACTGATTAGTACCCAAAGGAACGGAGTGCAGAAGATGCTGCGGCTGTAAAGATGTTGAGCCTTGTCGGCCTGGTTTATCTCCCTACCACCATTGTAGCTGTACGTTTCAAACCATATGGAGACGGAGAAAAACCATGAACCAGGCTGACTATTTGAGGATAGAGTTTCTTCTCTACCCAGTTTGTAAAATTGAACGAAGACGGAAGTATGCACATATCTCCCTGGGTTTGGGTCTTGGTGGCGGTTGCAGTACCCTTAACCATCGTTACGATTTTCCTGTGGGTGGTTTCTGTGCGGTATAGTAATTCCCCCTGGTTTTTGAGTGTGACAAGAATTCGTCGTAGGGCCACTACGATCAGGGAAGGAGAGTGGAAAGAGAAAGAGGCAGGATGCCAGGGTTGAATTAGGGTGCGATGCCATTAATCAGTCTGCCTCGTCCGTCCATTTATGCCACCAGCCACGAAGACTGATGACCCTGTGCCTTTTGTCATGTGCCTTTTGTCATGTGCCTTTTGTCATGTAGCAAGTATGAATGAATGGATGAATGTATGTACATACATACAAGAATTACTAATCGTTGGCAGCGTAGTTTACTAATATACTGTATCTGTATATCAAGGCCAACTCTTTCCGTTTACTCCACCAAATTCCAAACATGAATTGAGCGGTTGGTAGTGACTCGATCGTCATCGAGTGTGCCTTTCGAGTCTGACATAACGAACTAACTCGAACCATCCTGGACTCATCCAAAGGTCAAGTACTCAGCCGCAATTTACGGACTCGTAGGCGGTGCCCATTTCCATGTTCCTCAACCCCAGTGCCCGCAGCCCACTAGTACTCCACCACCCACTGGCAGCTGGAATCCCCTCCAGCTCTCCTCCAGCTCTCCTCCAGCTCTCCTCCAGCTCTCCTCCAGCTTTCCCCCAGCTCTCCCCCAGCTGACAGCTGTTTATCTTGTGCTATCTTGTGCGTTGTATTTACTCGAGCTAGGAAAATCGCCCTCATTTTATTCTCCCACACCCTTTTCCGCTCCCTGCCTTCGATTTGAATCCTATAGTATTGTATTCTTTTTCACGTCCTCCCACCGTACGCCGCCTAGTACCATTCACAATGAACTCTGTTCTCTACTGGGCTTTCCTAGCTGGGTCTTTGTTTGCGTTCCTTTCGTGGAGACGGCGGTCTACCCCGCCTATTACTCCGAATAAGTGTCCTGAAGGGTCTCCATTGGGTCAGCTTCAAGACTCTTTGGCTTTCTCTTTCTTAAAACACGAATTTATTCCTCGGTCTACCATCGATGCTGCGATCAACGAGACAACTGTACGAGACATTTTGGTCGAGGAGGGTCTTGTGGATGCAGACTGCGTCCAAGCAGAAGACCTGGCAAAAAAGATTGTTCAACACGCGCGAAAGATGTTTGCCATTCTTGTCGTTTTAAACAAGGCGCGTGATATCCGAACCTTCCTGAAATTGGGGATACAAGATCATGATCTCCCATTTTCATTGCGGGTAGAGAATGAACAGTTGCCTCCCATCTTGCGAACCAACCAAGGCCGAGAGATTATGGCCCCAGAGGATTGGAACTATGGAACCCTCAGAGACTTGGAGAAAAAACAGTGGGATATGCTTGCCCCTGTCTTCCGCAAAAATGGTCACTATGAATTTCCTAAGACGCAGCTACTTCCTTTTGCTGGGCAAACAATCGTAGCTATTCGACAAGGTGCACACGGGGAAGTCTTTCGAGGACGCATCCATTTCGATCACCACGACTTCTGGGAGCCTTCGACAATCAAGGTAAGCAATAATGGAGCGGGATATATATTGATGTACAGTGACTGCGCATCTTAGTTGCTGATCCCGATTAGGGCAAGGAGTACGCGCCGGTTGCTATCAAGAAACTCTTCTGGACAGATCCGCAATTGTTCGAGCAAGAAAGAGAATTCCTGAAAGCTTTGGGCTCGGCCGGTCCGCATCCGCATTTGATTAATCTCCTATGTACATATACCCACAAAGGATATAACTACTTAATGTTCCCTTGTGCGGACGAAAACCTGCGAGACTTCTGGAAACGGACTCCACTGCCCGATTTCAATGACCGGCTTCTCCTGTGGTGCCTTAAGCAGATAGTTGGAATCGCGAGTGGATTATCAAGAATACATGAGCTACCCCGGCCGAGTGGTCCATCTAATACAACGCTCTATGGAAGACATGGCGATATCAAAGCCGAAAATATCCTATACTTCAAGATGCGTCCTGAGTGCCCAAACCCAGACGGCATTCTCCTGATCGCAGATTTAGGGCTGGCGAAATTTCACAGCTTCGGGTCCAGGTCGACTGACCCAGCTGCTACCGTGGCGTTTGCGACCACCTACTCGCCCCCTCTCCATCATAATGATAGAGTAAACCGCGAATTTGACGTCTGGAGTCTGGGCTGTTTATATCTGGAGTTTATCACCTGGATCGTATGCGGAGAGGAGGCGATCGGCCAGTTCAGCGAGCTCCGGGGGAAAGATGACAGCAACACCGAAATAAATTCTGATTTTTTCTACAGCAAGGATCTCAAGACAGTCCGGCCATCTGTGCGCAAATGGGTTGCTGAATTGAAGGAAGACCCGCGGTGTACACACGTGCTTTGTGATCTACTGGATTTGGTCATTGAAAACATGATCCGCATTCATGCACGTACCCGAAGCAGCGCGCAGAGGGTTCATTTTAGATTAAATGAGATGTACGAAAAGGCTCGAAAAGATAAGAAATATCTTCTAGAAAAGAAGCAGAAGTCACCGAAGCAGCAGGAGCCCCCTCTGCTGAGCAGATCAGGTTCCGGGAGACAGCCCGGACTGGTTGCAGATCATCCCGACTCCTGTCACCAGGATGATTTCGCGCATCTTAGGAGCAGAGTAACATGGCCTCAAATTGCCAGTCGCAGCTAATTCGACTGTTGTCCCCTCTGTTATTCTCAATTTCCGGCCTTATGTGTCTTTCCCTCATCATTCTTGTTTTCTTTTTCTTACTACTACTCTTCCATTTCGGCCATGCTCGTGGTAGTGTATAGACGAGCTACGGATATGTATGTATGTATGTACATACTATCCTCAACCAAGGTGTATATGTCAATTGGTGGGTATATTACAAGGAGAGGGATAAGAACAATTGGGCAATAGCTCATGTCTGCATATGCATGAATTTACACCGATGTCCTGTACTTTAGCGATATGCATGCAATGGTTCCTGGCTTGCAGGATATATCTTGTTTCGAAATGTACTACTTGGAAAATATTCATATTCATACAGAAGGCAATGATGTACTGTCTGTAGTCTGATATCAGATCCCGGCCTGTAGTCCCACGAGTTACAGACAACAGTAGCCATCTCAACCGTGGTCAGAAAAGCTCACTAAAATGCCTCGAAGGTCCAGGTATTACCGCATAGCGTTCGACTCCATCGACGATGTCTAGTAAATTTTCAAAGCACACGAGACTTCCCATAGCTGAAGACAAGCAACTGTCCTTCCAACCACCCCAGTCGAGATCCTTTTCGTTGCCTCTTTTGGTAGTGAGGGAAATTGGTGCGTTTTGATCGTCGTCTACTATCGATGTCAGGTAAAGATATGCCAGTAGCGTGTTATCATCGGTCCTGGTTTTGAGTCAGGCATGCATTAGTATGCATTGTTGCATATTACGATTAACGTGCAATAACTTAGGTCCATGCATGAAAATACAAATTGCACAGGAAATCAAGACTTATAAGAGTACTATGCGGATCGATCAAATCAGTAAAGAAAAGTATGTTAAAAGTATAAGATGAAGGCACCGAATCCATTTATTTCCACTTCGAGAAGTCATGGAGATCATCCACTAGACTCAAAAGAAAAAATAACCCTAACCAATGACCTCACCCAAGAAGCCCTGCAAACCAAACAAACTCCATCGCAAACCAAACCTCTACTCTACAGTATCACAGACAACCTCCCAACACCATTTCCAAAGTCCACCTCCACAAAATCCCTCATTCCAACCCCAAAAGAAACCCCCCAAAAATGCGCAACAAAAACCCCCACCCCCTAACAAGCACCCTAACATTCGAAAAAAAGAACCAAGAAACCCTCAAGCTCCCCCAATGTGCGTCCCCCAAAACAACCAGAAAGAAAGAAAACTAACGAAGCCAAAAAAAAGACGCCCGCATCCAAAAACGCCCGATCCCACACGCGCCAACCGCATCACCGTACGCCGGCGCCTCGGTCCCGAAAATAGTATACATGTCAAGCAAAACGCCCTTCATGAGCGCGGTGAAACGCGTGCAGAAGTTCCTCCGGGTAGCCGAGAAACGCGCGACGGCGTCGGTGGAGCTGTTGAATCGCAAGAAGGGGGAGGGGCAGAAGCTGGCGCAGATTGCGCGGGGGCAGGAGGCGTTGCGGAAGGAGGTGGTGGTTGTTAAGGCGACGGGGAGGGCGATGGAGAGGGCGTTGGGGGTTGGGAGGTGGTTTCGGGAGAGGGAGGGGGAGTATTCTGTTAGGGTGGAGACGGGGGCGGTGCTTGTTGTTGATGATGTGGTTGAGGATGAGGCGGAGAGGGTGAGGAAGGATGCTGGTGCTGATGCTGAGGAAGGGTGTGTTTCGAAGTCTGCGGCGAAGAGACGGAGGCGGGCGGCGAATGCTTTGGCGGAGATGGAGGAGTTGCCGGAGACGAGGACGCGTTGGGTGAATAAGGTGGAGATTTCGATTGCGTTTAAGTGAGGGCGGTTGGGGGAAGAAATTTGGGATCTGATATTTTGGTTTGATATCCGTTGGGATGGGGATACTGAAGTGCTTGACTGCCTGGTTATGGTTGATTTGTGCTCAGGGTGTGTCTTGTTACGGCCTGCGCATGGAGGACATGCTTCGCTTTACACCAGTCACTGTGCGACGACTGACTTGATCCCCTGGGTTCTCTCGAGGTGGACAATCAGCCGGGGGTGCACAAGTTCATACTCCGCTTCAAAAAGGATCAGCGGTCCGTCTGAACCCCCTACGGAATGAGTCTCACTCTGAAGTCGCCCTCGAAGGAAGAAAACTAAATTCCATCAAATGTGGAGACCGTCACCTTCGCAGGCTCTTGCCCATCATGCCATTTCTAGGTCGATTTGACACATATGGACATGATGTATTGAGAAATACAGCTGCGACTGACTGGGGAATTGACACTATGAAAATCCTACCATTGCAGGGGCAATCATGATTTCAGTTGATCTAGAATAGCTAGACAACAATCTCAAGACCGGATACCAGGACTTTTCGCATGCTCCCGCTGAACTGAGCGCAATTCTCGAAAATAGCAAATCCCAGTGCAGTTAGTACACATGGCTACATCGAATATATACACAGCCTAGGCAGGCAGTAAAGGGGATCGATATATTGCATATCAACGCTTCTAGAGTTGCCTTCGCTCGATCTTTTCAAACCAGAAGAAATCGCCGTCCTTGAACCGCATATCACTCGAATAACATATGGGTGAATCCAAACGAATGCACATAGGAAATTCGGTAAAGGATACCTCAAGAACTGAAGCGAGGGGATGAAGGGAAACCATATCGATAATCATTCGTCGCTTTGCTGAACACTGAAACTGCCCAAGGAAGTGATGCTGCTATGATAGACTAATACACAAAGGTGGGTGAGCCTTGCATGACTTGCTTCTGCCCATGAAGAAAAAAGACATTAACATAGTGAGGAAAAAAACGCAAAACCAGGAAAACTGCCATTGCCAGGAGATCGTAACTGGAACAACATGCACAACAAGACTGATATATGAAAATAAACAGAAGATGGTAAGGGAGAGTCATGCAAGTTATGCGATCTGATAACTGCCAATAGAAACAAATGGGGAGAGAAAAGATGAAAATTACACCAAGCTGAGCGAATACTCCCTTTTGAGCATCTGCAAATACATGAAAAACGATGATATCAAATGCAAAAACCAAAGTGAGTTAAAAAAAAAAAATGAAATGAACCGTTCAATGAGTGTGAAAGAGTGTGAAGGGATCCAAGAATCAACCCCTGTGAGGTCTTTTGTTCAGCAAGGTCAAAGTCGCTGCTTGGAAACAAATACAAAAGGACTATCATTTGTCCATTTTCTGCCATCCATTCAGATAGGCCATTAAGCCTACCCCTAGAAGAACAACCCCCAGCATCGACGCGTATGGGCTGGAGTGCTCCAAAACATCATGCTTGCGGAACTGCGTCGCAAACATCGTACTAGAGTTTTCGACCTCCTTGGGAAGATCCGATCTCACGGCACACTCCGATTGGATTCCAGTACCCGTGACTTGGACATCCTTTGCCTCATCTCCGGTAGAAGGACCGGAGGGATCGCTGGCATCCGGTGCCTGGCGCGTCGCCTTGTCGCTTGCTTCAGAATGCTCTTCCCGCTCTCGCCTCAACGTCTCTATCATCTCCGCTAGCGATTTTCTGCTCTCAGCCGTCTCGTTCTCTGCCTTCTCCGCGCGATCTCGGAACGCCGTGATTTGCTTTCTCATTTCTTCCATCTCCTCCATCATTGATTCTAAGCGATGCTGCAAGTCATCATTGATAGCATTCGCCAAATTGTCCTCCGCGGAAGAATCATCCAGGAGAGATTCAGGTATTACACCATCTCCCAGCGGCTCTTCGGAGCTTGGTGGTTCTGCAGAAGCCTCTTCAGTATTGTGGGAATCAGAATCAGGGCTAACGTGATTTGCAACAATTTCGTTGTCCATGGCCTTCGTCTCGAGGTTTCTGGCCCTCTCCTCTGCGGATTCCCGCGCACTCCTTTCTTGAAGCAGAAGATTCTCCAGCTCTTTTACGCGAGCACCTTGGCTATCGAGCTCTCTCTTAGCCGTCGACAAGGCTTCGATCAGCGATAAGATTTGACTGGACTCACGAGAGACGGGTGAGCTTGTGGCCCCGAGCTTCGGTTTCTCTGTATCCGACCGCTTGAGAGGCGAGGTAGCATCAGTGCCATTTCGTGGCAAGGCATCGGGCTTTTCAGGTAAAGGTTGCTGTGGAGGGGGGGCGGGAGGCTCAGAAAAGCGAGAGAATGAATCCATGCGGGGCACCTTTGGTCTTCCATTGACTTGACGGGAAGAGGTGCTATCCGCAGGGGAGTTCTTAACTCGCTCCTTCTCAGGATGGCCTGACTTCGTAAGGGTTGTCAAGAAATCGTCCGTTTGGCGCAATTCTTGTGACTGCTGTTTGGCCTGTTTCATTTCGCTCTGTGAAAGGTCAGTCGATAGTCGAAATTGATACGAGGAGATCAAAGCACGTACAGTAAGTCTTTTAACAACTTGTTCAATAGATATAGGGGAATTCCAGTAGTTCATCTGCCGCTGTTGCTGTAGCGCACTAAACTGGCTACTTGCTGCGCTCTGAATACTTCGGTTACTTAGTGAGCTCCCGGATCGTCCTCGCATATGCGACAGAGGCTGGCTAAGGGGGGAAGGCAAAAGACCTCCGCCTGAGGCAGGATCCAGATCTCCAAGCGTGAGGTCGAGAATATTTGGCATCGTACCATAAACCCCGGCATACTCCACTTTGCAACAGACCTTATGGTGTACAACGGTTTTTTGATCTTCGCTGATGATGTCAATTCCCAGTTCCAGCTGGTCATTTTCACGGAGCTCATGGGGCTCTGACTCGCGGTTTTCCGGGGACAACCGCGTCCCATTAACGAAAGTTCCGTTGGACGATTTCACATCTCGAATAAAAATTCTCCCGCCTTTTTCGGCCCAAACTTCGGCGTGCTGCCGAGAAAGAACCTTGGAGTCAAAGTAGCCATTGGCTGGTGTAGGTACTGTTTTGGCATTTGTTTGCCGGCCAATCCGGACAACCTCCGGGAAATAAGGTACATTGATATGCTTCTTCTCAAACGTACCGTTGAGCGGTACAAGTGTCAGAACCGCGGGTGGCTCTCCGGAAGGCGCACTTCCTGCGCGAACGCCATTTTGTTGAGGTTGGAGCATATGTTGGGATGGAACAATGGATGAAGGCTGGTGGTGGATGGCGGACATAGCAGATGAGGCGGTAGGGCCGGAGGAGAAAGCAGGCATAGCTTGAGAGCGTGCGTTGCTCACTCCAGACACCGGCTCTGACTTAGAGCTGGGCCAGAGACTCCGCGAAGGTTTCTTCTTTGAGGACCAAGTGGCTGAATCAGGGTTATGGATTTGACCGGCATTAGTATTCTGGGGAGCTGAGGTGACCGTTGACGTGGACGAGGTGGATCCCAAAGAAGAGGAGGAATTCGATCTTTGAACGGTCTTCCGTGGCATAAACATGCGTGAGACTTCGTCCCCGTTCATTGAAGACAGAGCTCCTTGTCCTCCGTTACCAGAGTCGTACCATCCCAAGCGAGGCCCCGATTGCACACTAGGTGGTGATGCCACAGCAGTCATGGAGAAAGACACCGACGTTAGTCTGTAAGTGAGATGGTTGTTCCAGGACTACCCTATCTCATACGCGCTGGGTGAAGAAAAAGTGATAAAAGTGAACAAATCGTCGTCTAAGTTGTACGACTAAAGATCAAGCGTCGAATATTCACTGAAAAATCTCTTTCGCGACAATTTCTAAGGCTAGATCGTAGGTAGGGATGTGTCGGGTGGTGCGCCGAAACCCTTATTCCGTCTTCCAACCAACTGCTGTCGAGGATCACGTTAGTATTATGCCGCGGTCGTCAAATAAACAGCAGTACTTCCCCATCAGGGACAGCGACGCAAATGAAAAGGGTCCAGACCACAGGGGTACGGCAGATAGAAAAGGCTTACCTCCGTAGTATAAATGCTGACGATCAAAATAATGTGGAGTTCGGATGCAAAGCAATGGGTGCTTCAGAAGGAGGCGTAGAGTCTTGGCCCAGTCCGCACAGCGACCGGTAAGAACGCCGTCCAGAGGGGAAAATAAAGCAGCACGAGACGGAATCACCGCCTTGCACAGGCTTGTAAGCCGCCAAAAGCGTAATAACTCGATGCAGAATAAGTCAACGATCGAGGACGAAGTCGCATGGGCAACCGCTGCAGCGGGTAAGAGGGTCAGCTCACGGATCTCTAACGCCTCAGGCGTTAATCACGTGATTGATTACACATGCGGTTATGTAATCATCGGGAAACCATAGTCATTGATTTCTCGATTGGGCAGGCGGTGTCACGTGTCTCTGACAGAATAACCCGTCTAACTGGCGGAGCTTTACCTCTCTGTATAAGTTTCGGTTGAACGAAGAAGAAAAGAACTGCAGTGCTTCTGCGAGTTCCTATTTCTATTCATTGTGTGCTAATTCGGTCCTCTTGAGATATCCTTGGTTGAAAAACCTCCTTGTCATCATGCCCGTTGTTGCAGGTCCTCCTCAAGGCCACGGCCCCTCTACTTTCGACAAGAGTAAGCAAGTCCTTCGGAGCGCCAGGATAGGTTAACTGGAGGCATGATTCTTCATCTAGCTCTTATCTGGTGCATTTGTGCTCGGTTTGACTGACTTCATTTACAGTGAAGATGGGTGCCATGATGGGATCAAGTAAGCTGAATTCATACTGCCCTCTTGTTGGAGGAGGTGTTAAAAAGTTCCTTTTCTAGCTGTTGGCGGTATCATGGGCTTCATCATTGGTCAGTTTCTTCATACAGTGCCATCCAGCAAGTTTGTTAATGGCCTTCAGGAACTGTCACCATCTTCCAATATGGTGCTGGACCTAATGGTGTCATGCGGACCTTGGGTAAATACATGCTTGGTTCTGGCGCGACTTTCGGGTACGTTTGCACCCCCAAGATACTGTTCTATCTGTCGAACACAGCATGTGCATCTCTTTTCGTATCCTCGGCGATATAGTAGGGAGTATTCCGCTGACCAAGCTTCTTCATCACTGAGTAGTCTCTTTATGTCCATTGGCAGCGTCATCCGTACCGAAGGACCTCACAACGATGCCTGGCTCCGCGCTCGAGGACCCCCAATGATGCTTCCTCGCCAAAGTCCTCTCCGGCCTATGCGCCAGTAGATGTGCGAACTTTGGCTTTTGCGCAGCAGACAAATAGTGGGGATGTAGAACTTCCCACACTTTTTTGTACAATACTGTTTATCCTGATGGACAATATGTATGGCCGATGGAACGCAGACCGTCATCAATCAATTCAGGCGAAGATATGGAAGGAAGCAGAGAATGATCTCTGCATAATGTATATACAGTTTGAGCATCGGGACGGACTGAAGACACATTTGGCCCGGTGACAGGATGTCTCTTGGCGTTACAACAAGGCTAACCGGTTAATGAAGGATGGCCATGAACTGACGACTCTAATAATTCAGTAATCGGTTGACAGGAATCTCGAAGAAAAACCATGAACTACAGATTCTAATGAATGAGAGAGAAGAAATGATGATGGGAAGGCCTTCCTACGGTGGCCGAGCAAATTGATACAGAAAGTTTCAATGGCATACCGTGGTGGTACTTCTTGAACTTTCATCCTGAATATTGAGCCATGTTAGTGCGCCGTTTTATCTACAACTAACAGCTTTTTGGTGGATATGCTGCTCAGTCCTCCATAGTCACCTACAACCACGCCTTGATGTCTTTTTTTTGCTTACTTATTTATCGCAATACGAAAACATCCTACCTAGCCAATTAGAGGACACAAGTCAATATCAGTAGCCACGAAGGACTCGTCTGGTGTTTTTTACCTCGTAATACAAACGGCTACTAACACCCACTCGATATTCATGAACACTTCATCCAGGGATTAGAAAGGCAACTATAGTCCATCTATTTGGAGTACTTTTAAATTGCTCACCAAAGTACTCCGTAGAAGGTTACGATTTCACCTCTGCCGTCTCCGCGGCAGTTGACTTCAAGATCGAACCGTTCAATGCAAGAACGCCGGGCCCCGTCCAAGAAAGCCATTTAGCTAAAGACTTGTGCGGCTGATATGGATATGGTCAGCAATCGTGGAGATTTCACGTGGATTCTGCTAACGAACTATATCAGGGACACCACTGGCATCTACTACTCCGTACATAAACGAGGTATTCTGCATTACTACGGAGTAGAGCCCACTCGGATTATCAGACGGTACAACGTGCTCCTTCATGAAGGTCTATAGGTATTAGACATAAGTTCCGTGGATTTCAAAGCTAACTGAGTTAGCCCCTGACATGGATGGGCCCGCCACGTTATTGACCTCGAGGTCCCAAGCGTATTACTCAGTAGAAAATGGTGAGTTTTCTCGGTGGAGTTTCGAGCCAGTCGAGTGCGTGCATAATGAATTGGATCTCTTCCATGGCTCCCCTGTATGGTATATAGTAGGTGCAGATGCTGGTATGAATACTCTATTAGAACAGCTAGTTTTCTTCTATCCCTCGAGCAGTCACTATGCATAGTTTTGCAAACTCTATTAGCACTTTGCTAGAGTTTTTTGAAGGTCCAACTTCCAGCCCTAATGCAATACGAGTCATAGTCTGGGCGTGTCTGGGCGTCGGCATTGAAGCGGTCTGAAACTAGAACTGCATAAAATGAGTTTATGCATGCGCGTAATTTATACAGTCATTTGTCGTTCTTTAGAGCCCTACGGCGGTATCCATCATTGGTGTGGATGGGGTATGTATGTACTGTACTCCGTACGGAGTACTACAATACATACATATCTCGTCCAGTTAGTACGGAGTACTCCGTAGAACGTAGTAATTTCCCGAGATTACCTGAAAAATAGACCTGAAAGTTAGTATCCGTAAGAGCCGAGTCTTGACTTGTACGGAGTATTATTATGTGAATTGCCTGAATTTACTGCCCTGGGGCAAAATAACGAAGAAAGTATAACAAAGCTGCGAAAAAAATGAAAGAATGAAAGAAAAAAAATGGCAGTCCAGACACATTTGCCAATTTAATCACCTTTGAATGCTGATTACACAGGATAGTCTGACGTGACAACAGGGGTAATCTAACAGGGATTTAAAAGGGTCTGAGAATGGAATGAAAGTGAAACAATCCGGAGACAATGAAGGTACAGTCGTAAGTACCGGTAGACGCTTAGAACTGTACTACTTAAATTTTCGGTTGGTCCAGATTCATAGCTATTTGCGTTGCATTCAGTTTATTCTCATTGGGGAAAAGAAAGGAAGGAAGGAAGGGAAAAGAAATCAATAGACAGCGGTTTGTGTTAATGGTTTAATTAGACGATGGTAATAAAATTTTCTGGTGCCTGAGCCAACAATGGAACCCAGGAACCAAAGCTAATTTCCAGTCTGCAAGCAAGCCCTACCATATAAAGCAGCAAATCATGAATGAGAACCATATTGTCTAGCCCCCAAAATTGAATGAGTTATCGCCAAAACTCACTACTAGACTGTACCTGAGCTACTATCTAGTACAATTCTGCATCATTTTCGCCTCTGTGCTGGTCCCTTGGATTCGAAGTTTTGTACGGAGTACTCCGAAATAATTATTAGTCGGCTATTTTAGCCCAAAGGAAACATGATGATTTGTTGAACTTCCATGGACTCCGAACATTACCTACTAATGTTGACAAGGATTTCATTGCAAGATGAGACAGGTAAACAAAGCGCAAGGATGCCTGACAGCGAGACTCATAGTACGTATTAGCAAAGCCCCTTGGGAAGTCACGATTGGATGAGAAATTATCCCAGATTCTTGTCGAGGAAGGGATTGGAAGCGACGGGATTGCAAAGAACGGGCCACAGCCTCACAGATGACAGAATTCGTGTTGACTGTTGTCAAACTTTGGTAGTCGTATTTAGTCCCGGCGCCTCCCTGGCATAAATCCATTGCCGCGCATTACTTTTGCCCGTTCGTGTAAATTCCTTATTGTACAGAGTAGAGCAGTGCTCTTCCACATTTCCACACTCTCTACAACATTGTCGACCATACTGCTCTTTGCAAACTTCGCTCTTTTACATCTCTTGTATACTCATTCCTTCACATTTGCGCCGAATCATCCAACTTGACCGCTACTCTCTTCCATTACTACTTGCGATTACTGTGTATATCGCGCCATTGCACTCCCCCTTCCCACATTGCTATATCTATCGCCTGCAAGCATCCTTTCACTCATCCTGAAGCGTTTCGCTATTACATTTTCGCGTGCAAAATCATCTACAGCCACTCAGCCTCGAGCGTCGCAATCATGAAGGTCAGCACCATTGTGTCCGTCCTCTGTCTGGCCGCAACCCAGCTTGTCGCTGCGGACACCGTCACCTCGACAGCGACAAATACGATAACTAAAACGGTTTATCGTGTGAACGAAACTTTGTCAGTCACGCCTCTTGGCTCTTCTGCAACCGCCACAAGCTCTGCGGCCTCCACCAATGCACAGCACACCAGTGCAGCAGAGTCGGCTAAATCGACCAGCTCGACTAGCTCGGCCAGCACAGCCCACCCATCCACTGCATCTGTCTCCTCAGCTGGGACTTTTGATATCAATATTCCCGTTGCACTCGCTGCTGGATCTTTTACCTTGTTGTTTGCCTACCTATGACCAAGCTAGGAAATTTCTGGATCTCTAGAGTTTCATCACAGTTATTGGACCTCTTTGTTTTTTTTTTTCTTTTTTTTTTT
>ML739103.1:0-31040 GCA_009193565.1 Aspergillus coremiiformis | reverse complement strand
CTTTTTTTTTTTTGCGGATATTTCTTTGCTTCTCTTCATCCTAAACTTCGTCTTGAATATGGCGATAACCAGGATGACACTGGGTGTTAAGGATACATATACCTGCTCATATACCCTTTATGATGTGATTTGTTACGAGTTGATGGTGTCTCATGGAACCCATTTGGATAGATAGTAGTTATGGGCTACGTGACCAGTGTGATTTTGCCAACCGTTTGTTGCTTGCAAAAAGGTCGATCAAGATACTTCAAATTTTAGACAATGATATTCTATTGGCATCATTCATGATGTATATCCATGGATAGGTCGATTGATATCCAAGATAACGTATTGGTTGATCTTTGTATTTTCGAAAAATCGGAGTGCTTACCCGTTTTCACCATGTAGTTGAAAAGCATTTTCTCGGATTTTAAAAAACGATATTCGGGTTACAGAGAACGTAGTAATAGTGTGTTTATATGATCTGCAAACAGTATTAGATTGCGGAGACCGGGCTTTACATTAAAGGGATTTGACCATTTCAATATCAGAGATGATATAAAATCTCTGCAGGGAGCTCAAGAAGGCCCACAATTCCATGCCTCTTGATGATCAGATAACTTGCCGAGTGCGTTGTTATCAGTACCGCATCTGATTGGCGGTTCGCGTAATCGACGCGTGCCTCTGCATTGCAGGTAAACAGTCAAAGGTTCGATCTTAACCCACTGGATTCATTTTCCGTCAGGCGATCTTCATTCTTTCGGATGTAATGGATTCGGTTCGAAAGATGGCGATGTGATCGGATCGGCGGATAACGGTGTAGCTTGATGCGCATTTATTTCTCTGTCCATAATTGCCCCGACTTTCTTCCCGCGATCCGTGTCGATCGTTAGTCTCTGGTTTTAAAAGGCCTTCGTCCCACGTTCTTGCAGTCCTAATTTCCGACACGTTCTTTTTCTCGCGTTACAGACACATCCGAATTACATTATCCGAATTACAATGGACAATGAAGTTCCCCTCCCTCCACCGCCGCGCATCCGGCACCGCTCTCCGAATAAAACGCCGGCTGCGTCCGGCTCATCGCTTCGCAAGACGTACCAGCTTTCCCGGTTTGATGATCAGCCGTCCAGTGACCCGGCGCTCTTTTCCAGTGATGATGTTCCCGCTTCCGGTCTAGAGAATTATCATGCGCCTGTTTCCTCAGTGAGTCGGAAGAGACGGTATCGAGGCACATGGTGGGGCGAGACGGTGAAAGATTCCAAGCGGAAGCGGGCGGATTTTAAAGAGAAGCGTCATGCGGACAGCGGTGTATGGATGGGAAGTGATGAATTGGGAGCAGAATCCTTGTTGCCATCCGAAGATGCACCCTCTTGGGGTGAGGACATTTTGAAAGACACAAGCAATTCTACAGTGACTGGGAGAACAGTTGATGCGGTCATGCGTGATAGCGATCAGTGGGAAATGCAGGGTCCGGCCTGGATGCAGTGGAGTGGCCTGAAAAAGGTCGAGGAGCCGACAGAGCATCAGGCGGCAAGGAATATAGTCCATGAGTGCTTGGAAACGGGGCAGGAGAGCGTTGACTTAAGGTAAGCCTGTGTATGCACAGTCGCTATATGACATGCTAATATCTCGTAGCAATTGTAATCTGAGGCATGTACCTTCCGGCTTACTACTACCTCTACAGCATCTTACAAAGCTGCCTGCTATCATTGAACCTCCAATCACCGAAGAAACCTATAGCTCCTTGCAACCGTTTTTGCGTTTGTTCCTTACTGGAAATTCCCTTCAGACAGTGCCGGGAGAATTGTTTGATCTTGGCTCCATAAAAGTCCTTAGTCTTCGCTATAACAAAATCACAGAGATGCCACCAGCGATAAGAAAGTTAACTTTGTTACAAGAAGTCAACCTTGCTGTCAACCGCCTACATTACCTTCCATGGGAGCTGCTGTGGCTGATCAAGAAAGGTGACCTAAAGCATATGAAAGTACGGCCTAACCCACTCATGGAGATCCAGGAGGCAGAGATTGCTCAATGGCATTCTCCCGAGGGCACGGAAATTGAATCATCATCAGGGGTATTGAAGCTTTGTGACTACAAGGGCCCGGCGCCAGAAGAGGCATGGGCTCCCCTACATGTTGCCACCGGTCCTGTCCGCCGATTTAACATGGAAGGTATGCCGGTGGATGTACAGACCAGCGGCGCATACGCGAATCAGCCAATCGAGGAATCTCGCGTCCCATCCTTACGCGAGGTGTCTCTTCTTGCGTGCACCCGTTCATTCTTTTTCGACCAAGTTTCGGATGAAGAGATGGTTGAGTATCCTGGCTTGATAATCCGCCTGCTCCGAAAAGCAAAAGAGGTTAGGAGCGGCGGGGGCCGGTCATGCTCCGTGTGCCATCGGGGCTTTGTGATTGCTCGCACTGAATGGATTGAGTGGTGGGATTGCAGCACATATGAAAGTGGACTCAAAGGACCACGCTCTCCGGGCGAGAAACTTCGCCCTCTTCCTTTCCGCCGACTAGGCTGCAGCTGGGCCTGTGTGCCGGACGCTGGAACAGGGCAACGTAATCAAGAAGCGCGGGGGCTGTGACAGGTTGAATATGGGTTTCATACGGGTTATGGGGAAGGCTTTGTTCATTTCTGCACATTCCTTGGGCCAGCTGTATTTTTATATGGCCTGTATAGCATTCGGATCACATATTTACTACTAGTTAGGTTGTATAAGTATCTTACTTTTCGCACATATCTACATGTTCAGTAACTTAAGACTGTCGATACCAACTTGAATTGATCTCTAAGCAAATTTATTGGACTCGGAGTTAAACCTCAGTGGCACTGAGGATACTGTTAGCCATAGTGTAATATATCTTCCTAGCATCTACATACGAGTATGACATGATATCTCGGAGTATTTATAACGTGACAAAACACATCATCACGTGCATGTCAAATGATGTATGCACCTCCTTCTAATCATTAGTAACAAATAATCAATCTCACCAACCTTGCATTCGACGAAACTATCAGTATCAGTTCCATGACACATTGACATGGTACCACTTGAAATGGGTCCATAGCCATTCCCAAGTTGCAAGATGGCTGTTCAGAATGTCGGAAGAAAGTCAAAGCAATACTTTCCATACTCCTAATAAAGCTTTATTTCTAATCCAGTCTCCAGTGTGATATGCGCAGACCCGTTTGTTTACGATGCACAAGATATCCGAAAGACTAAGTATCTCTCGAACTTCGTCAGTGCGAGACAACGCAAGGCGTTAAGATTCGGTAGAACGGCGTCAACGCAGTCCAGACTACTGACAATTCCTTATCGGCTCTTCCAGACCAGTTTCATCTCAACCCGTCTCCCTTGTTGAATTTTCGGGAAGCCGATCTCAGTTACGGAAAGAAAGAAGATTTACCCAATGTGAGACTGTGCCTTCAATATCATATCTTACGAGGTTACACTTGCGATGTTATCTGATTACTAGATGAAACGCATACATCTCCGAATTATTTCGGCTTTCCGCCGCTATCGGGAGATTTAGTAAATTAAATCCCCACTTGACCCCAAAAGATAAACTATGACATGGGCACTTATCTGTCCCAGACTCAACGACAATTCCTGGCGGTAGATTTTTTGGATAGAGACCGACCATGCTGTCACAGCCTCTCCTCAATTTAGCCCGGGGCTGGCCTGCGCCGAATCTGTTCCCCACTCAACTTCTGCAAGATGCGGCAGTGTCTGTTTTGTCAAATCCCATCATATCTGAGCAAGGGCTAGGCTATGGTCCGGATGAAGGTCACTTGGAGCTCAGGAAGAACATTGCCGACTGGCTTAGCGGAAATTATAGCCTTGCTAAGCCAGTGGATGCAGGTCGCATCTGCATTTCTGGAGGTGCCAGTCAAAATCTGGCTTGCGTTCTACAGGTCTTCACAGATCCCATGCATACGAAATACGTGTGGACTGTTGAGCCGATTTACCATTTAGTATTTCGCATCTTCCAGGATGCTGGTTTCTACAATCAGCTAAGAGCTGTACCTGAGGATGAAAATGGCATGGACGTGGACTTCCTTGAGAACGCTCTACAGAAGAGTACTACCGACCAGCCACCTGTAGAACTCACCCGATGGTCCTATCAGATGGCATAGAGTGGCTGACTAGCATAATAGGTGCCGGTTCCCGACCGCCCCTACCGGAAGACCTATACTCATATCATCTACTGTGTTCCCACATTCTCTAATCCATCCGGCGTCACAATGCCCTTATCACGACGAGAAGCCCTTGTACGTCTCGCGCGCAAGTACGATGCTCTCATCGTCACCGACGACGTCTATGACTTCTTGAACTGGGAGCCAAATGAACCCGCAGGTAGCAGGACAACCCATTTGCCACGGCTCATCGACGTAGACAGAAATCTAGACGGCGGACCAACAAATGCATTCGGGAATTGCGTCAGCAACGGTAGTTTCAGTAAAATCGTCGCGCCCGGATGCCGGGTCGGATGGGCAGAGGGAACACCAGACTTCATCAAAGACCTCGCTCAAGCGTAAGCCCTACTTCCCTCCACGACGATTTCCACGCATGGAATTTAATAAGAGATCACCAGGGGCTCGAGTCGTTCCGGCGGCGCACCATCACAGCTCATGTCGACTTTCATCAACGATATGTTTGAAACCGGCTCTCTTGACAAGCACATACACGAAACGGTTCTACCAGCGTATTCTAGACGTGCGCGCGCTCTGACGGCGGCTATCAAGCAATATCTCCTTCCTCTCGGAGTCACCTTCGGCTCCGGGTCGGAGACGTACTCCGTGCTTGGAGGTTACTTCATATGGCTTAAGCTCCCGGATCTTCTAAGCGCTCGGGAAATAACCGAGAACGCGCGAAAGGAACAGAACCTTGTGATTGCGGAGGGGAAGTTATTCGCCGTCCCTGGAGACAGTCTACCGGGAAATGATCTGCGCCATCGGTTAAGACTATGCTTTGCTTGGGAGAAGGAAGAGAACCTGACTGAGGCGGTAATTAGACTAAGCCGTGTGATCCGAAAAGCACTGAGCTGTATATAATTACTTGTAGCTTGGTTATCGTCATAGAAGGAGATACTGAAGCGGACTACACCAATCAATTACAACATCAAAATACAAACACACTGTACTCTTCCCAGCAAAAGCCCAAGAGCAAAACAACCCCCCAGCACCAGAAACAAGAACCACCCCCCAGCACCAGAAACAAGAACCACCCCCAATCCAGCCTAAGCCCAGACCCCCACAAACAAGACTTCCAAACCCTACCAAACCCAACCCCCAAATCTCAAGCATCCCTACAATAAAGCGACAAAGAACGATAACGATGACACCTCCCAACACGCACAAAAAGCTGAGTACACTCCTCACCCAGACGAGCATCCTGCGGCAGCGCCGCAAGGTCATTCCCCTCGACGGTATAAACCGAAGTCCAGCCCTGGTTCTCGAGGACTTTGGGGTCCGGGGGGAGGGATTTGGGACATCGGCGGTGGGAGGGGTCGATCCTGCCGTCTTCGTTGCTGCCGGCCCATTGGCATTCTTTGGTTTGTTCTGTGCAGGTTTCGGCGGTGGCGATGCTGCGCAGGAGGAGGAGGGGGGCCCAGAGGGTGGGGGTGAGACGCATTTTTGGGGAGGTGTTGGGTGGGTTTTGGATTGAGATTGGGATTGGGATTTTTCTGTGGTGGCTCTGGGTTCTGTTATATAGGTTCGTGGGGGGGGGGGTTCTGGAAATGCTTGGGTTCTTAATTCGTGGGGAGGGACAAAGGGTTACAAAGTGGTGGCGCTATATATGGGAAGATGTTAATTGGGGGGGGGAATAAAGAGGAGTTGGATTAAATGGATTGGTGAGGTAACTGTAGGACTGTGTTGTTGCTTTGCTTGAGGTGGCTTACGCCTTTTGTCGTTTGGACGTTTTTGTAAATACTGAGGTTAAAGACGGACAGGTGCCAATAAAGAAGTCCATCTCCGGAAAGAGAGTCTCAAAGAGGACTCAAACGATAATCTTGAATGAAGCGTGGTCCGAATCACTTTATTAGACAGAGAGGTATGTAGCTGTACATACATACATCAATGAAGATAGTTCCATGCTTTCGGCGAAGTGTTCCGAATGCCTCCAGAGTGTCAAAAATGGTTCTCAGCCATGATCGTTTTCGATGTCACATACTCAACCCCCCGAGCCTAAACCGGAGTCCATACAAAAGGATATTATCTGTGTGCTTTCTCCAAGTCCGCTGCCCACAAAGCCGCACCGACAGTATTTGTGAACGAAAACACTATAGAAGCAAAAGGAACCATCTCCAACACAAACGATGCCATCCCAAGACTGCTCAAACCAGTTAGTGACAGTCTATTTTTGCATAAAGCTGCTCCCGTCAAAGCACATGGATTAAAATAGACGAAACGTAAACCTACCCGGTATACGCCCCCCGATTCTTCTCCACCCACGCATCCTTCTCCTTCTCACTCCACCCCTTCAGCTGGAAATACCTCGTATGTGCCATCGGGCCCAGCTTCTTCCCCTGGGTATACGCGTACAATGCAGTTCCGACTACTGGGATCAAGTTCAACGGCAAGTAGATCAGCATCCGCAACAATGCCTGTGGCTTCATCCTGGCCAGCGGCCGCTTCACCATCTTCCCCAGTCGCGCAATCGCGTCATTGCCCGCCCGAGGCTTAATCTGTCTACCCTCGGCGACAAGGGATGCCTGACCGCAGGCAATGAGCGTTCCGTCGAAGGTATCCGTCAGCGCCTCTTCCAGAACGAAAGAGTGAGAGAGAAAGCGCGTAATCGTAGAACTTTCGCTGAGGACGAGAAGCGCGGCGGAAAATGGCGCTAAGGGTCCACTGGTAAATGCCATGATGGCTACTTGTGGCACGTATGTGAGAAAGAACATGGCGGATGTCACGCTGAGACCAAGGGTGACGGTTTGCCCGGCTCGCGAAAGGAAGGGACGCCGCAGGTTCTTGTGGTATACAAAGTAGATTATTCCCTGGGTCCCCATACTGTTAGGGAAGACCTATCTTCGATTTACATTCCTTGCACTCACTCACCTTCAAAGGATAAAGATAACCACCTGCTATGACGACATCTTGGGCGACGGTCTGGACATAGGAGGTCTCCTCCAGAAGTGTCTTTTTGGCCTTATCGTCCATCGGTATGGTTTAACTGGAGTGAAAGTTCTAAGTGAAGTTCAAGTCAAGTCAAGTCAGGAGTTTTGAGTCGTGACTTAGCGCCGCGATGATGACGTCATGTCCGCCTCGATTTATCTCCCACAGTTCTTAAGAACTATATAAATGTACATTGATGGGAAAGAAAGAAAAAGAAGAAAGAGAAAAAAAAGAATAAGTATCCGGAAAGAAGTAACTCATTGGCTGTGTTCAGTCGCTAATGATAAATCTTCCTGGTCCTTAACTGCACTGCACCTGCCCACCAGATCCATGAACGCCAAACCAAGCTTAATGTGAACAGCCTAAAAAGATCGCCAATGGAAAGAAGGAAAGAAAGAAAAAGAACAAAATTCGGATCACAAAGGGGAGATTCCCTGGAGGAACTAACGCCCATGTTCTTTCTGTGAATAGCTATATGCCAGGGGTATTTTGAAAGCTGTAAAAGACAAAAAGAGATTATCGCTCGCGGTCAGTCCGGCCTTGATGCCAAATACTATCACCGCCAAGGACTGAAAAGTTAAGCACGGTAAAGTTTCTCCAGTTTGGCGGCGGAGCTGAAGAAGAATGCCGCTCGAGAAGGCCAACATCTGAACTACCGTGGCGTTCGAGGTCCGACACCTCATCTTCACCATTGTTCATGATCGGCACGGGAGCGGCCGATGTATTGGAATGTGAGTCGAATTCATGGGAATAGCTAACGGGTTCTGTGGATTCGCGTGTTTCAGTGACCTTATTTTGAGACATTGACCGAACGACATCCCCTTTGCAGATGGGACAGGTTCGCCGTCGAGTGGTCAGCCAGGGCGTACTGTTACTGTTAGCCACACAGGTAAAAGACGTTTGGGCCTGCTACCGCTTACATGCATTCGGCATGAAACTCATGCCCACAGGGCAGGCTCATGACCCTGCTTTGTCCGTCGACGTACTCTTCAAGGCAGACGACACACTCAACCTGCCGCCCAGTATACTTGCGCCGCCACAAGGCGGATGACGAGCCGGACTTCTCCTTTTGGGGCGACTTTAATTTCGGGCTCTTCGGCTCTGCTGTACTCTTCGATGTCTCATAAGGGCGCCGGCGTCCGGAGCGGTTGCGGGAGCCCAACAAGGGCGAAGTTTGCGAAACTGGACCAGGACTAGAGGACCGTGACGAGCTTGATGTGGACGATGACGAGCTGGGAATGGTGTGGTAAGTCCTCACGGGAAGACGGTCAACCAGAGATTTAGGAGCTCGCCAACGCCTTCGACGAATACGAGAGCGCAGCAGCAGAAGAGCGTACACAACAGTGAGTGTAAGCAAGGGGCTTACGACGAGAATGAGAAGCGTGTCGAAGAAGGGACTAGTAGACATGCTTGTCGGGGTTAATGTGACCCACAAGCCCTCGTGTTCAACCTGCCCAACATTTTCAGTGCTCTGAGAAGCAGGTGTCCCAAGCAACTTTCGACCTTCTGGAGAATCTCGCTTGACGAACCGATTCAAATCCGCATCACCTCCCTTCCTCCAAGAGAAGTGCCGTGCAAACCAACCTTTACTTTGCGTAGAGTATCCTTGAGCATGACTAGCCAAGCTCTGGTGGCTTGCGCTCTGTAAATCTGCTTTGCTGACTTTTGACTTATCAAGAGTGTGATACTCGCCACTTCCTGGGGTTATGCTACCACCTTTGAGCGAAGCGCTCGTAGGGAGTGAGCCTTTCCCAGTAGTCTGCATTTTACTAGCGCCTGACTCCGGAACACTGCTCGGCGATGGGATGGAACTGCTGATCGGGGCTACCAGGTCTGGGTCCCGCCAATCCTGGACACCAATGACAAACCCATCCCCATCAGCCCCTTCTGAAACAACGTCCGGTTTCTTGCGGTTATCGACACTACTGCCGGCTTTTGCCCGGCTGTGGACACGATCGGCGCCATCTCCGGGGATCTCCTGATCCTTTAAAATCCAGTTTATGTTTCCACTACTGGGAGGCCGTTGGCTGTCCTCTGGGAGACGCCCGGAGCGTCCACTGTTCCGTCCGATACCCAAGAGAGACATAAGGCTCTTGATGAAGCCCGCTTTGTGGGTCGCGGTAGCTGACTTCCCGCCAGATGACGTGACATACCGTGTGGAGGTTGGCGACACGACTGCGGCGGATGTAGTTGTAGGCACTAAAATCTGCTTTCCAGGAGTATTGTGACTGGAAAGTTTTGGGTGGCGCAATCCAGAAGCATCATCTACGCTCGAATCTCCCCCGGCCTGCGGAGGAACAAGAGACGATAGTAAATGCGCCGTGGTATACGAGGTAAATAGCGCGGGGATTGTCACGTTGGACGTGTCGCCTCGAGCGTACATGGTAATCAGACTACCTCCGCGGGTATCATCCCCAACAATTAGAGCAATTCCTCCACGCCTTTGCACCCACTTAACCTTCTCCAGGAAGCCACAACCGCCTCGACTCAACAGAACGACATTGCCATTAATCTCTGCACTTTCTTGCAAGGATTGTATATCGGCATGCTCGGATTGCCTGTTTTGGTGGTTATCTCCATGCTGCTCAGATGTGCCGGGCTCTGCCACTTTAGATTCGGGGAGTGGGTGGTGGAGATGGTCATCCGTGCCATCGTTCGTTGATGGAGTACTGGCATCATCATTTGGGTTTGATTGCGAGTCGATGTCTTGCTTGGGATCTGTTCGATGGGTATTCGACGTAACCAGGTCAGCTCCCGCCACAGGCACGGGCTTCCCAAGAATGCTGTCTGCAGTCGCCGTTGTATCCTGTCTGCGACTGTCACCTTCACCCCATCCGGGAATATCCGAGCACCCTAATTCTCCTTCTGCTCCAGCGGTGGTTCTATCTCCGAATCCGCTACCGATCCATAGTTGGCCACTGAGCCCCTTGTCGGGGAGGAGCGAGCCAAACGCTGCAGGCCGGGCCAAGAAGAAGGTTGAGTTGTCATCGGTCAGGCTGATGATCGCCGTCGGTGGGAACAGCGACGAGGGTATATTAAAGGAAAAGAGAGCATGAAGCCCCGTCGCTCGACCAGCAAACGAACTGGGGGTGGTCACCCGAGAAGATGATGTAAGAACCGAAAAGAGAGTGAGGAAGATAGGGAAGAAGATGAAACAAAAGACAAGAAAGATCAGACGTGGCGGTCGCATAATTTAGTCTTGGTAAATACAGAAGTCTTTTAAGTACTACCGTGTCTAACCGGAGAGGAAGGGAGGTGGGGGAAAGAAAGGAAGAAAGAAAAGAAAGACAGACGACCGACAGACCGACAGACCGACAGAGGATTCCAGGGAGTTTCGGGGTTAGATAACGGGAGACATACAAAGGCTCTTGAGGTTGTTGACTGGTGAGAGCTATGACCAATCGGACGGCCGTCGAAGGGGAAAAGGGCGGGCACTCATCGAGAGGGAAAGGAAAATCAACAAAGGGAAACGAATCAAAATGGCGACGTCAAGTTAGCATTAACACCGGAGGTGTAGAGTCATGGACGATATTGGGGGAGAAGGGGGGGGGGGGAAATGTGTGGTGGAAAAGAGGAAAGAAGTGCGTGAGACTCGAGAGTTGTTGTTCGTCCCTTTCGAACACATAGAAAGCGTTTGGCCGTCACTCCGTACAAGGCAACAAAGCACCAGGTCTTGGGGTCACGGGGTAGGGAAAGTTGGCTGCCTCAGGCATGAAGTCAGGCACTTTGGACTCTATAGTCTTGGGTACGGAGTAGTACGTAGTAGTATTACTAGTACTGGATTTCCAGCAGGCTTACGGAGTACTACAGAGTACAATCATTCGGGATAGAGATTAATCCTACTCTGTAGAGTAGTTCTAGTAATCTATTTAATTCCCACTTATTAACAAGGTCAGAAATTTGGGATCCCCGCAGATCATGTTGTCATAGCCTCATCAGGCGCCAAATGGATTACCGAATTTACATTCTGATCGACTTTGGGATACATCATACTAGTTAGGTATACTTTACCCTTTCCTGTAGTCGGTATTTAGTACAGCCTATGGAGGTGGGCTGATCAAATTGTGGCGGTAAAGAAGCGTTTGTGGCTGGTGACCAAAGTATGTACTTTACGGAGTACATAACATGATTGGTAACCAACCTAACAACAACTTAGAGCTTCAATGAAGGCATTCATCGTCATGGTACTAAAGTCGAATCCGGAACTCAAATCCTCCAATAATTTTCCTATCAAATATCATATAAATACTATCTTGGGTCTGGATGTTCAACAGATGTACTCTCAAACTTCTCTTCAACATCATACACAGCATCCTTTCGGGGAATATATATCTTCATTTGAATAACATACTACCTAGTATAGTATAGTACTAGTACTACTACTACTACTACTACTACTACTACTAGTACTACTTCACAATGTCGAACCTCCTTAACAAAGTCAAAGATGCCATGACTGGCTATGACTCCAAGGGTATGAGAGAACAAGCAACTTACTACTAGCAACTTTTGAAAGCCCCACGTCTACCAATACTAACGAATAAACCCAGAGAATCTTGACCAGGGTGGAAGTTCCAACACCGGCAATTACGGATCTGATACGGGTTATGGATCTGGACTCGCCGATCAATACGGGTCCAGCACTGGCAGCTACGGCTCCGGTGGTAGTGATTACGGAAGATCCAACGTGGGGAATTACGGAGCTGGGGCTGGAAACTATGGACGCGATGCTGAGGAATATGATTCTCGTCCTGCTGCAGGCACCGGGGAGTTTGGCACTGGAGAGTATAACTCCCGTTCAAGTGCTGGCACTTATGGGACTGGTACTAGTGATTATGGCTCTCAACCAAGTACCGGTAATTATGGGGCTGGTTCTGGGGATTATGGCTCAGGCACCAGCGATCTTGGTTCTCGCGGTGGCACTGGCGGATACGGTGGTGACGACTTTGGTTCGGGTGCAGACTCTTATAGCTTCCCTGGTGGTGCATCAGGAGGCAGTAGCTACAACACGACTGGATCAGGCATTGACCGGCAATCTGAAGATCCTTATGGTCGCCATTCAAACAAATCAGGCTCTCGTATTGAGTCAGATAGTCGGTACTCTACAGGCGGTACACAGCGTAATCAGTGGTGAAGAACTGTCGATGATTCATGATTTGGTTATTTGACTTGTACAGTTGTCCCTGATATTGAATTTTGTCAAGTGATTTTTCTACTCCTGTTCTAATAATTATCAGAATGATGTGTATGTATAATATAGCTAAGTCTATCGAAATAAGCAATGAAATTCGCTATGTTTTCAAAACGTATGGATTGCTCCTTCTTGTTTTTTAAGGCCAAGTAGTACTTTCAATTCCAAGTATCCAAGGCCGAGCACCTTCCGTGTCCTTTCTCCCGTTCACAAACATTTGGTTATAATTTGGAAGTTTTCACATCGACCATACCATACACTCTCTATAGTGGAACTTTTCTGGCAATCACGCTCTGGCTAATATACTTCATTCTATCACAATTTTAAACTGACAGACTGGGGAAGTACAATGCACTAACTCGATCTTGAGATGTCGGATGAAGTGAAATCTAGGAATTACCGTCGTCGTCGTAGGCAATAATCCAATCCTCATGGCAAGAGGGCTGATCTCACCTTCTTCTACCACAGGTCAAAGGTCTCGCAAGAAGAAGACTGCAGTGACGATTGAGAGCATTGCACCAGGACGAGCACCCGTGGGTGTTTATCACCCAACTCCCAGTGCCACTCCTCCATTCCATCATGTCGAAAGCAGAACAGAGAACAGAGAACAAACAGCCACACCATCTTCAAGTGAATGGCCACGCCCGGCGTCAAACTGCGACTCATTACACGTTAGTTGGTCCTTATCCATCCTTTGAGCCTCCATGTGCATTCTAACTCTCAATCCAACTTTTGTTATCCAGCTGTCTTCTGGGTCGTGTCTTTCTACACTAACATCAGAACCTCGGCCTGTGCCCGACGGGGTCTTTTCCCTCCCATCAGTCTCTGATAACACCACAGCGAGACGCCTCTCATCTTTCCTCCCTGAAACTCCGCATCCGACTGGTTTTGCTCAATACTTGCTCCAGTCGAGCACGCGGTCCGACTTTTGTGGAAGAAAAACGCGATCTCTCCCAAGGAATCTTCTTCCTCCATTACTTGTTAAAGAGAATCAGATCGCATCGACAATGGCTCCCAAAAGATTTTCCGTAAGGCCTCATAACCTGACGGTGAAGTCCGATACTTCAAGGCAGCGGGATGCTGTTTATGAGCTACGTAATCTTGATGAGTTGCCCTCGTCACAAGCTGTTTCCTTGAGTGAACTGTGCATTAGAGGAAGCTCCCGGAACAAAGGTAGTAAATCTTGGAAGCCTTTGCGACTAGAAACCATCGAAAACAGCACTGGCAAGGACAGCCCAGGTTCCACGGCCTTCTTTGAAATTGGTCAAAATAAACCTCGCTCTCGCATGTCTGCCCTTCATCGTGCCCATAGCGGTGAATGCAATTTGAATAAACACGGTCGAGAGGCTTCAATATCTTCTCACTTGAATCCGCAGCCGTACAAGTATGGTCCGGAAGAACAGGGTGAAGAAGCAACATGGCAGGAGAATGCAAATACAATTCACTACCAAGAGAACCCTCTCAACTATTCCCACAACTACGGGGTTTCCTATCCATATTCACATTCTCAGCGACGTAGTTGCATATCAGAGTCCCCCTTTCTGAGAAGTGACGGCTACCACAACTCAGGGCATCTACCCTGGCCGACGGACCTGCATTCAACCTCCAGTGAGCTGTCTTTCATAGAAGCACCACAGCCTAGTTTGTATAGTCAGGACTTCGTGACTGAAAGCAGCATCATGGCGGACTCTTCCCTCAATATCTACAGCGCCAGTTTCGACCGTCCTGACAACCAGTCTCCTTACGAGATGCCTGTTCACTACGATCAATCTGACAGTCATGGAGGCTTCTCATCCTTACGCTCATCCCTTCCCGAACCACAACGTGGATTCAGAGATTTCTCACCCATGCCATGGGATCCTTCCCTAAATGTTGCATCTGAGTGTGTATCAAGCCCTGAGCCAAATACACACGCAGTAGAGTGCCAGTCACAGACGTCGGTCTTCTCCCGCTCTCAGTCCTCGAATGAAGCAACCGCTCCACGCATATCTCCAGCTGATATCTTAGTCTCCGATGGTAAAAGCCCTCACGGGAGTACCAAGCGTCATACTATAGAAGAGAAACTTGCGTTGCTTACGAAGGGGGTCTGGATGGAAATCTCTGCGGATGAATTGGCGACCAAGCAAACAGCGCTGCCAGAACCATCCGTAGCATCAAATGCTGCACATGCTCAAGAAGGTACGGGTATGGGCCACCGGGGAAACAGTGTGACTTTAGTTCCAGAAAGCTCACGGGGTCTTATTTTTGGATCGAGTGGAAAGTCAACAACCACTGATCCGACTGATTCAGGAGAGGTAGCCATCGGAGCACCTTGTCCGTCAACAATGGCTAAGCAATCACAGTTGAGCTTGGGTCATTCATGGTGCGATTTGACTGAAAGATGGAAGGGATTTTCTGGTATTGGTCTTCCAGGGTACCTAAATCTGGCGACTAGCAAACGGATCCGACCTCCGCCTGGGCTCTCTGAGCCAGTGGCGCAAAGTTCAACAGCCTGGCCTTCAATTTTTAGAAACGATCCCCTTGTGACTCAAAGAAGACTCGATGAAGCGAATGGCTGGTTCCACAAAGATGCCCGGGGCAAGGATCAGCTTCGGGAACAAGTGAGAGACATCGCTCAGAACTATGCCGAAAGAATTGAGCGGCTTGGGGGAGCAACTCACGCCTCACAGGAAAGTGCAGCGGCGAAGGAAACGAGTTTACTTTTAGGCAACGTTATTGTTAATCTACACTCCTACGTCTCTGAAAACTCTCTAAGAGATGCAGCTGGGTTTGCAGACTTTGGAGACGTGAAAAGTTGTTATTGCGAGCCCAGCCTCGGTGGACGTCGCAGTTACTTCGACCGAGACCCATCCGTTGAGCACTGGAGGCTTCCCTTGGGTCGAGCACTCTCAACTATGAGTACGAAGTCCGAATCAAGCTTCTCTCCGCCTCACACCAAAATCCATTGATCTTTCAGAACGCTATATTGCATTGGGCAGTACCATACTAGCGGGTGGATAGAAACATTGCCATCCAATTTAAGGGCAAAAGTACTCATATTGACAGGTCCGCTGGGAATGGCGACGAAACAAGGGGGGTTGAAGCATGGATTTATCCAATAATGGGAAACTGGATCAAAGATCATTACACGAAAACAGAAGTATTGCCTGGATGTATCTTGAAAAGCCGACTTGGGGTCTGGTGAACAAGTAGTGGTCAACAAATGCCTTCTGGTATGGGCACTCTGATCAGGTGTGACGAGTTTACTTAATTGTCATTCTCTAAGAACTCTAGGGACTCACACTTGAAGTAGTGTACATAGCTGGGAATCACTGTGATGGGTCACACAGGCAGATATCTTCCTGTAAGTATCTATCATAACTTCAGCGCTAAGATTTATCAACATGGTCTCAGTTCAAATGGGTAAAGGTGGAGCGTTCTGCCAATCTCGATCGTACTCTTCTCTTTACGCCAGCTACAAGAATAACTGAAATCCGATTAAGAACGCCTTCTGCATATTCGCTATTGTTCATGTATCATCATATACATGCAGATTGAACTAGAGACAAGAAGACAAGCGGGATTTAAAACAAAATAAGAAAAAGAAAGGGACATCCACAGCGCCAGGTTGCTTAGTTGGTGTAAAATCCCGACCTACGCCGTAAAACCAAAGGGTCATCAAACAACCGTGCCGAGGGTAAAAAAGAAATCTGGAAAGAACCATCACGACCGAGAGCGCCATCTCTGCTATACAGCATTTCCGTTGAAATATAGCAGATTCGAAAAAGTGTTAAAATATGGGTCAAAAGGAAGTGAAACATGATTAGTAGGGGGAGTAAATCAGGTTGGACCTAACAGGAAACCAGATTGATGTGATTATCATTAAGAGCAGCACAGGCGAGAACGGTACGATGAGGATGGAATGCGGTGCCTGCGATCGGAGAAGAGCGATTGTGATGGAGGAAACTCGAGTACGGTTCGAAAGTCGACAGGTAGGTGCCGTCAACGTTGAATGTCTTGACTTCATGGCGGTTCGTGCCTCTGCAAGAATGTTCCAGTCAGCCAAGTCACCATGAATTGAAAACAGGTCAGTGTGCCACCACATACACCATGAATACTGGAGCGTGTTCATGGACGCTCAACGTTCGCAGAGTATCTCTGGTGGCGTACAGTGTTGAAATCGGATTATCCATTCTAAGATCCCAAAGACGGATCTCTCCATTTCGACTGCCAGACACCAGCTCCCTTAAGCCACCGCGTTGCATGTGCACATTTGTAATCCACTGTTTATGTTCACGCCACACTTTTACCATGGAAGTCGTGGGCTTGATGCGTTGATCGAACACTCTGACTGCTCCATCACCAAATCCAGCCACGAAGATATTACCCGCAACTTGATCAGAGGTCAAAGAAGTAATGCACGATCCCGAGCGCGCGGGGATGTCCTACAACGTACAAGATCAGCATTTCTTTCGCTTCAAGTGTCTGGACAGAAGACGTACGTTGGTGCAGACCTCAGTTGCAGCATTCCAAACTCGTATGACCTTCACATCTCCTGCAACCAATGCTTTGCCCTGGCCCTGTTGCCAGTCGAGAACAAGGCCAGCATTTCGATTACTGGGAATAAGTTCCGGCAGTGCCCTAAAAGCCGTCACGATCTCGACATCTCCTATAGACTCATAGTTTCTAAATATCTTTAGGACTCCATCGGAAGAGCCTGTCATCAAAAGTGCTTGATCATCTTCGTTGATATAACGCACTTCATTGATCTTTGATCCGGGTGGGTTTCCGTTAGAAAACCGATTGAGACGCTTGTGGCTCTGCCAGTCCCAAATTCTGAAAGTAAAGGAGGTTATCAGTACATATCACAAAGCAACGCTTACCGAACTTACGCAATGGTATCCCGGTCATCCGCAACGGCGATGTGATCCTCAAACTGATGGAAACACATCTTCAAAGGCTGACTAGTGTTAGAAAGCAGGGCTGTTGAGTTATCCCATCGGCTGCTACCGGCTTTACTTTTGAGGGGTTGGGTCTCTGCGATGATCTTTTCGTTACGGCTTCGTCTCCAAAGGCGCTCATTGTAGTCCGCGCTACCGGGCTCATCGGGCTCATTGGGTTTCATCTGGGGCTCCCGGAAATACTGAATATGGGTGAGAAACTGTTTATACTCTTTGTTGTATTGCTTGCAGATCAAAGCAAGAGATTCTGGGATTACCTCTGTGGACCAGTCAAGGAACCTGCTCATCAAGGGGATGCCAGGGGGGGTTGATGGGTCTCTGTGTTCGAAACCGCGGGAAGTTGGAGTTGGACATTGGTGGTAAGCCGCTGCCGGAGCAACTTGGTCGTTAACTTCGGGGGGGCGGGTCCATTCTGGGGGAGCTCGTCCTCGTGGGGTCATGGGCATGCGACTCTTGTCTGATGTCGAGGGTTGCGACGACTGTGGCTCTGCTGATGAACCTCCGAAGGCAAGGTTTTTTAGCGACGCTGCGACGCTGGCAGTTCGCTTCAGACTAAGAGAAAGATAGCCTTCCTGCTTTGGTGGAGCAGCAACCGACGGAGGAGCGGGTGGTGGTACAGTCTTCTTCGACTCTAGTCTCTCTCGAACCTGTGACTTCTGTGACACTCGATTTGAGAGGTCCATTATTTCAAGCCGAATTTTTTCAGTTAGCGAAGCCATGGGGGACTGCACAAGGGATAAGTGGATATAATCAACGATTGTGCTTGCATCCTGTGCGATGTCAGGATGCGGGTCAACAGAAAGGATGAGGAGTTGTTTCCAGATAGTGCCGAAGGTAGAATTGCGAGACAAATTTTGTGCCTTGTAACTCGAAACTACAGAGCCATTCGGCGCATCCTCGAAGGAGGAACCTTTGGGGGTCTCGTGTCCAACTTTGAGAAGGAGACTCTGCTTTTCATCCTGCAGCTCTTCGTATGCAGCAACTAGGAATTTGTTTTGATAGCGTCTTACAAAGGTTGAAAAGAACACGAGAAGCTCTTTTCGGACGAGTACACTACCATCGGATGCCATTGGTAAAACTGCCATGGCTAAGGACTCTTCAATCTGTGCCACTTGATCCGTTAAATCCGGGATGCCCAGGAAGGTGGTCACAGCATGCAACATTGCTGCCCGAACCTCTGGAACAGGGTCGAAGTTGAGCTCGCAAAGCCTTGCAGGGGCGGCGCATCGAATCCCCATCCACTTTGCTTCGGGGAAATCAGACCAGAGCATACTAATGCACAGGCATGACCATTGTCGCAGTAAAGGATTCTCAACATCCATCAAATGCCTCAGGCAAGAGTCAAAGAGTTCTGCAGAAAGACAAACATTCTGGCCCTGGGGGTAGTTCTTGCAGAATATCGACACGATAAATGCACACATAGCCCGATGTTCGCTGGCATTGCCCACCGGAATTGGTGAGGATGGATTGAGAATAGAAATAAAGTAATGGATTCCGTTGTCTTTTAGCAGATCATTCTGGACCGTGTGATCGACCGCCATGATCCTTGCCCAAATGAAAACCATAACGGGCTTTAGCTCCTGGGCTGCGGACTGTAGAAGCTTGACAACGTAAGGGAAGATGCCTATACTCAAAGCCAAATGGACAGCCCAAGGACCTAGGTCCAGAAATTTACTGAGTAGAATCAAGGCTCTTAGTCTATGTGCCTGACTCAGAAGGACTTGTAGAACAATGGGAAGTTGATCTGGCGGATTTTTTTCCGTTGGTCCAGACGACAAGTACACCTCAAAAGCAGTAAGCTGCTCAGCAAAAAAAGTAGAATGTTGATATTCATATTGCCTGCGGCCCTCTTCATGATCAATGAGCGCGGGGAGCTGGGCTAAAACCATTTCAACTGCCAGATCCCAGCTTTTCCATAGAGGATGATGGTGTGTTTCTGGGAGTTCGGGGGATGATATTGGGTGGCATTTGTATGTGCGCATTATCCGTTCACTAAGCAGGAAATTCCTGAACAGGGCGGCTACCATTAGATCTTGACGGAAAAGCTTCTTGAAAAGAGCTCGTGGCAAGGTGTTCCACGCGATGGTATCGGTAATAGCGGTAAAAATCCAATTCAGTTCTCCTAAAGGGCTCCTGCGATCCTGCAAGCGACCCGGGACTCGGAAATCGTCAATGGAGATATGACTCTGGAGGGGGTTCTGAAGGATGAAGTATCTCAGAGCGATCTCGATAGGCGTTGTCAAACAACAGGTGAAGATATCTGCAGGGAGGTCAGGATTGGTTGGGAGCGACTCGCTCTTCTGACATGCTGCAAGAATTATGCAATCTCCATAGTTTTGGGTGATCACATTAGGATCACGCTTTTTCGCCTCCATGTTCTCTTTCTCGTGTTTCTCGACGAATGTGTGAAAATTCTGGACAATGTTTCCAGCATGCGATACGTCGAAAACAAAAAGGCTGGGACCCGCAAGCCAGGACTGCAAGTCATACAAGGACACCGGTATGTACTGAGTGTAATTCTTGTTGAAAACCCATATTTCCCCCGACTGGGTAGGCAGAGGGACACCATGGCCGTTATAATGAAAAAGGACTCTCTCGTCTTTGGCGTTACGCCGTAGGGATATGCAAAACTTTTTCGTCTCGTCCACAGATGGGTCGAGATATTGCTTGTACCTAGTTCTTAAGCTAAGTGTTTCATACTGCTCCTGTAACTTTTTCCCAATCTGCTCCATTATCTTAGTCTGCCCGCCGCCAGTAGTGGACGTTGGATCAACCCAACATTCAAGCTTAGCCGTGGGATTCGTCTTGACCACATCCGGGGGGTCAACACCGATGTTCAAGCATATAGCCAAGGCTGCAGAAACGGTTTTCAAACGATCCTTCATACGCCAATCCTGGCTGGGCCAGCTTCCTACAGGATCTCTAGGCATGCCGTTTGTCTCGTGTCGTTTTTCCGTGAAGTACATGTAGAAATTCTGCGATCATCAGGGGACACTCCACCGAAGAAAAGGGCCTTGATGCACCGCAGTTTTACTTACCGAATGCAAAATCTTAAGGTACTCGCTCGACGTGTACTCTTCCTGCCATCCGTGGCGCATGGCAAAGTCTTCTTCATCATCCCCAGGAGACTTTTCAAGCCCCAGTCTCGGCCCATAGTCACTTTTGGCTCTTTTTAAAGTCGACGGCCGTGGTGAATCCGAGTTCCGATCAGATATCAAAGGATTGTCTTCTATGATAGCTGGGCCTTCGCCTGCCGAAGAAGTTGTCGGTCTGTCGGGAGTGGTTACAGGGGGCTGTCTTCGCTCCACGGTAGTGAACGATCTGTGATGCCCCGGTGTAGGCGCTGGTGACTGATCGCGTGGAGGGATATGCGTTTCCAGGTCCGGTCCGAAGGCCACACGGACGGACTTGCTGGGGTTCTTTCGTGGTTCAGCATGACCGCTAGATTCTTGCGGCTCCATTGTGGTTTTTTGCTCTGTAACTAGATTTGGATCCTTCATTATGCGAAACTCATTGTGTTCAAACAAGCGAATAGAAAAGGTGTGCCGGTTCCTAAGATGGCCAAAGTCTGGAAAGAAAGTAGATTTAGAGAAGTGTTTCGCTAAAGACTGAGTTGTGGTTATAATGGATCATGGCTGATAGATATATCCAATTGTGGGGCAGATGTATATGTATGCTCTCTCACCTTATCAATACTAGATAGTAGTCATGTCACGGTGCGTGCACAGAAAGCAACGGATTATGGTCCCCAATCTGTTAGTTCTGCAGTCGGTAACCCAAGACACAGGTTGTTATAGGCTTGAGACTGCCTCCTCACCGAAAGGAACATACAAAGAGGAAAATCTTGTCTTTCCCTTGGTGCCAAAGTAACAGCCTCTCACTTCCAAGCCCACAGCCTGAGAACATGGGTTGTCAAATATGTTTTGGGGAACAGTGAGGTTTATGAGCTTTAGCCGCCATGTCTTGGCACAGAATATTCGGGATATCTATAGTTCCGGTGACCGCTTTCCCTCTGGGACTACGGAGTACATGGGCAGAGTACAGAATACTCCATACAGAGAGAGTAGCGAGTTGAAGTAGGGTGTTAACAGCCCACGTCCTTCAGGCTTCTTTGAAACAATTCGAATAATTTCAGACAAATAATTAGGGTATTCTGCTACGTAACACTGTTTTTATAATGGTCTCATACTCCGTACTAAGTATACAATTCCTTCATATGGTATGATACTAAAAAAAAAAAAAAAAGGTGGGCTAACTATCCTTAACCTTAGTAATAGGCGGCATCTCTGAGTCTTGCAGGCGATTGATGAGTGAAAGTGCTCCGTACAGGCAGACCATAAGTACCATGTTCAAGAAAGTACAAAATTATCCAAATTGGGGACTTACGAGTAGGTACTAATACTTTTGTCTTGACATTATTAATATGCAAAAGGGAGATTCCTTACTCCGTACTCCGTACAATAATTTTGACTATGTATGTACAGATCTACCTCGATGTCTCGGGCGTCAGATACCTTAGTGGATGTAAGTTACTACTACCTAGGTACTCCGTACTACGTAACTAGTAGTAGTCTACGGAGTAGTAATCCATGGAGCTCCGTACATGGTTCATCATCTTCAATTCTGGTTCCTTGGGATCCTATTGGACCGAAACAAATAAGCAAAAAAAAGGCCCGCCTGATCTGATCAATAAATACTCCTGAGGTGACAACGGGAGTCAGCAACTCGTTCTGACTTGAAGCTTTACGTGGTAGGAGTAGGTGTAGATATGGATGTGATCAAAGCTACCATTACGTTCCAGTGGTATTAGTATCATGACCAACCATAAGAGTATCGACTTGTAGCCAGCTGTTATTGGTGGTTGGTATAGGTCGTTGATGAGCGACTCACGAGTCAATCTTTAGAGCGGGTGGGAAGAGAGAAGAGCCATAAAGCAAAAACATTCAATGACTTCAATGTCCACCCGACTTCCAAAGTGGAACCCTACCTGGAATGGTAAGCTTTAGCATAACCAGTGAAAAAAGGGATGAGTTCCATTAGGACTTGCGATGAGGGTTATTGGACAAAGCTACCTACCTAGTGCACTGCAGGGACTAAGCGATTCCTCAACTTGAAGACTTTGATAGGCTCATGGTTTGAATGTTTCCCTCTTCCCAACCCCCATTGGACAAAGTTTCATCCTTGGATGGTGGATGGAACCATGGATGAATGGAAATAACTTGGGCTTACCTAGTTAGTATGGATCTCACCAGCCCCCTTTCAACTTTGAGATTCGAGAAGGTTTTTTTCGGCTGGGCTCTTTTAGTAGTTTTAACCCCTGCCTCCGCCTTCTCTCTCTCTCTTTTTTGTTTTGGCATCGTCCCAGACTTACCCTCCTCTGCTCGGAGTACGGAGTACTCCGTACTAACTGCTCTAATAACTGGAATCCTGTAATCGTTAGGTACTTAAGTTTAAGGGCGTTTCGATCATTCATTGGTCGGCAACCAACCTGCCAGCCATTATGGGTCTTTCAACTGCAACACAGTTCATTATCACCTGGCACCCGACCCTCGTAGACTATCTACCCCCAAGGGGGGAAAAACACAAGAAAGGAAAGGAAACAAGGGGAAAAAGAAAGAGAGACTGGAATGTGATCAACATCACACATCAATCTTTTGTACCTTGTCACCTGGAAAAAAAAACAATATAATGAAGAATGATGGCTACCTAGAATGTTCGGGATTGCTTCATGGGAAATATTCTACACTGATGATGGGATGGATTCGAGTTGCCCATGACACCAGGTAATTGCAGTGATGTACGGAGTCCAGTATGTTTCGTTCCTGCATCGAATGATCATACATACTGTTACCTGTAAGGTACGCGAACTCAACAGCCAATGGAAAATTTTTGAAATGATCAAAATGGAAATACTCTGCCTCCATACCTGAGGTTCCATTTCCATGGATAGGTTCGTTACTATCTAGATAGAGCCTGGAGATTGTAAACTGGTATACGGAGTAGGTAGGTTAGTAATCATAATTTATACCTAGCTCGGAATCAACCATAGGACATTCTATACCAGTAGTACTGTTCTTCTACCTTGGAAGGACACATTGATGTTCTCAGTAGTAGGAAGTACGGAGTCCGTACCTATATACGGAGTACCTTACACATCTATCAACGCAATGAGATACAACAAGCGCTTGGTCCAAGAACCACATTTCTTACGCTAAGTACGGAGTAGTGGAAGAAGATAGATTCCGACCCAATAGCCTCAAATGCCGTTATTTTGATTTTATTTTCCTTATTTATTCTAAAGAAATTAAAGTAGTAGGCTATGGAGACCACTTTCAGTTTATAGTGTGAGTTTATTCTAATTAGTATCTGATTATTAGGTGCATGTTTTATTAGTATTTTTTTTTGGTAGATTTATCATTTAATATCTAATGGAAACTCTATAACTGTGGACGTGAACAAAAAACCAATCTATCCGTACCTACCGGAGGTAGAGATCAGCCTCAGCTGTAGTAGGCCATTAGTAGACTCTCTCTCTCTCTCTCTGCCCGCTGACGACCCTTAACTTGTAACGAACAGTATTACTTCCAAGGCGGTGACAGCCTTTCTTCCCAACCCCTAACTAGTAGAGACTACGGAGTACTCGTAGGTACCTAACAACCTAACTACCAGGTACAGTACTTACTGTACGTACGGATTGTTTCAATCAACAAGCCTTCAAGGAAATTCCAAATAATTATCTAATTAATGCTGGTTAAGGGAACTTGAAACACCGGGGCCTCTCATTATTCTTGTCTCTCACGCTCCCTCTTCAAGTTTCTTCTTCTCCAATATTCATGTCCCAGCGCCCATTTCCGTCCCCATACTTCCATCTTTATTTTCCCCTTCTGTCCGTTCTCCTTGTCGTTTTCTTTTTTGAGGGTTCTTCGTTCTTCTTCGCTTGTCCCGCTCTTGTTTATCTTGTTTTCTGTATAAGTCGCTCATGCTCCTGCGGAGTCGCAATCGAGATTTCGCTTGGAAAGTAGAAGAGACATTGCCACTCTCTGCTCCGGGACGCGGAGCGACGTTTGAGGGTTTTGGTCTTAGATGGAACCGCTCCATTGTTCCTCTCAGCACTTTCACCACCGAGCTTGTCAAACGTTGGGAAGGCATTGCCCTGCACGTATCCCGACTGGGCTCCGCCATTCACTTTCTTTGAACCTTCTACAGCCTGGTGCCCTTTTTCTTTTCTTCTCTTCTCTTTTATTTTTTGATTTTATTTTTTTTATTTTCCCCCAGCTGATTGCTTCGGGCCCTTTCTTCTATTCTGCCATTGTATCACTAAGAAATACGTTTGACTTCATTTGACAAAGGGGCCAATTTGGCACTCAACGCGAATCGGATTCCGCCTTTCCTCGTACCGTTAATCTACAGCTCTGTGCTCTGAACGACCATTTACGATCCAATTGTCACGATGGCATTCCTGTTTAAGTCGAAAAAGAATCACCAAAATAACTCCATTCCTTCGACAACCAGAAGCCTTCATACTTCCGAGGGATCGGTAACGAATGCAACGGTAGTACCCAATGGAGTAAAAGAACGAGAAGGACACAATTCGCAGACGCCGACCCCTAGCAGCAGTTACAATAATTCTCTGAACTCGATAAATAGCACCAACAGCCCGGATCAGCAGCGGCTGCGACAAAGAGCCGAGTCCGAGTCACAGGTTGGTACTCCACGCTTCCTCGACAGCTTGTTAATGACAGCTATACCTCCTTTCACTAGCGGCAGAACAAGGCCTTTTGTCCCCATGCATCGCGGCTAATCAAGCGCAGATTCAGCGGCCACCGCAACAACCGATGAACAGTAATGCTTCTAATACGAGTCCCGGTACTTCACTTTACCCATGGTCACAGCGTCGTTTGAATTTCTCCACGCCTCAGACGAATCCCTTTCCCCGCTATGGCGCGGCCATCAACTCCGTTGCCTCGAAAGAGGGTGATATTTATATGATGGGTGGGTTAATAGATGGATCAACCGTCAAGGGAGATCTCTGGATGATTGAGAGCAGTGGCGGGAACCTGTCATGCTTCCCAATTGCGACTGTATCCGAGGGCCCTGGTCCCAGAGTCGGTCATTCGAGTCTGCTAGTTGGAAATGCCTTTATTGTATTTGGCGGTGATACAAAGGTGGACGAAAATGACACTTTGGACGACACACTCTATCTGTTGAACACCTGTACGTGTCGACGCCTTGCCCCGTGTTGGAACAAAAGTGCCCTAACATCTTGTACCTCTCAGCTTCTCGACAGTGGTCGCGTGCCATACCTCCGGGTCCTCGGCCCGCTGGGCGTTATGGACACACCTTGAACATCCTTGGTTCCAGGATTTACGTATTTGGTGGACAAGTTGAGGGTTACTTTTTCAACGACCTCGTCGCCTTTGACCTCAACCAGTTGCAAAACCCCACGAATAAGTGGGATTTCTTGATCCGAAGTAGTCATGAGGCCGGACCTCCTCCCGGCCAGATTCCCCCTGCCAGGACTAATCATACAATTGTTAGCTTCAACGACAAGCTATATCTGTAAGTCATACATCAATGCACTCCTCTTGTCTGATGATGTACGATCCGCTCACCCTGATATAGGTTCGGGGGAACGAACGGTTTGCAATGGTTCAACGACGTGTGGTCCTATGACCCTCGTGCTAATCAATGGACTCAACTCGATTGCGTTGGATTTATCCCTACCCCGCGAGAAGGGCACGCAGCGGCTCTTGTAAATGATGTCATGTACATATTCGGCGGACGCACAGACGAGGGGATCGATCTTGGGGACTTGGCTGCTTTTCGCATCTCGACTAGACGGTGGTATTCTTTTCAGAACATGGGACCCGCGCCATCTCCAAGGTCGGGACACAGTATGACGGCTTTCGGAAAGCAAATTATCGTTATGGCTGGCGAACCAAGCTCTGCACCACGGGACCCTGTGGAACTCAGCATGGTGTACGTTCTTGACACATCCAAAATCCGCTACCCCACTGAGGCTCCAAATGGAGATAGAGCTCCTGCTCCAGGTATGAGAAAAAGCAGCACAGACAGACAGAGTCCTCAAACGGGTCGAGCATCTCGCGAAGTGCATGCCCAACCTGCAGATCCACGACGACCAGGGGCCTCGCGGGAAAGCATGATGAGTCCAACTGGCAGGTCAGCCGAATTTGGTCCTAACGCAGGGCCTGGGTCTCGACTCCCGAGAGCCTCAATAGCCCAGGCCCCTTCGGGGCCTCCTCCTCCGGGTCAAGCTCCTACCCCTGGCCCTCGAGGGAGCACTCCTCAGAATATCATGAATCCACGAAGCAAAACCCCTCCAAAAACGGATCGGCCATATGGCGGTCCAGCGGTGGATACTGTTCGAGCGATAGCTGCTGATCGAGATAGACAATCTCCAGTTGCAAAGGAATCCCCGAAGGAGCCTAGACATGCTCACGATTCCAGTTCTGGGTCAGGTGACCGTCGCACGCCTCCTCAGCAATCGAGAATGTCTGCCAGGGCCATGGAGGCTGGCGAGGCAGCCCCCCTTATTAGTGCACCAACCAGACAACGGTCACTGCGTCAACAGCGACAGCGCGGCTCTATGGATAGCGCTGACGAGTCTGTCTTGGGTCGAAACCCCAGTATTGACGGTTCGGTAGACTCCCGAGGTTACAGAAATTCGAAGACACTGGGCGACGAACCAAGGTCACCAAAGCTAACTGCCCATCAAGAAGCCCTGATTAAAGAGCTTGAGGCCGTGAAAAGCCGCAATGCGTGGTATGCTTCCGAGCTTGCACTGGCCAAAAAAGCAGGTTACACGCCAAATCCTTCAAGTAGTCCCGCTTTAGATGAGCGTGTGGGCGATGCGTTCGCTGATGAGGATCGACCGCTCATTGAGGCATTTCTCGCAATGAGGGCAGAACTCGCAAAGATGCAAGCAACTGTAGATCGTCAAGCTGCCATAGCCTCCAAACGGGTTGCTGAGGTTGAGCACCAACGAGACGTGGCCGTCAATGAAGCGGCTTATTCTCGTGCTAAACTTGCCGCTCATGGTGGTAGTCAAAGAGGTACTCCTCAACCTGATAGATCTTCCCAGGATCCTGAAGAGGTGATCACTGAAAGGGGTACAGATATGAGCAGAAGATTGGCTTTAGCCCTTGGATCTCAAAGTGAGCTCAAGTCAAAATTGGATATAGTCACGAGTGAACTTGAGCAAGAAAAGCGGGGTAGAGAGCTCGCCGAAGAGACTTGTGAAGCTACCAGGAGACGCTTGGCTGAACTTGAGATGCAGAATAATGCTCTAGAGGCGGAGAGCTTGCGCGCCGAACTCCATCAACTGGAAGCTTCCATGAGGGAAGAGGCCTTGCTGCGAGCCGAAGCGGAAGCTGCTACGAAACGGCTGACCTTTGATAAGGAGGAGTTGGTGAAGAAGCTTGACGACTCTTCAACTCACCTCAAAGAATTTAGTACTAATCTGGGCGCTCTCCGAGAGGCCGTATCTGCATCTTCTAGTAAGGCGGCCCTTCTCGAGAAACAATTGGAAGAAGAGCGCGAACGCCGGGAAGGATTGGAGAGAAAGCTATTACAACTCAGATCCGAGCACGAAGAACAAAGTGCAGAGCTGGAGAATACTGCCCGCCGCCTTCACGATGCAGAAGAGCTTGCCGAAAGTAATGCCAAAGAGGCTGAGACTCATAAGAATGCGTTCTTGTCAGGGCTTGACCGTGCATCATCATTTGATTCTGATTCTTCCATACGGTCGCTCGCGGACCAGCGAGTAGCTGCCTTGGAGGCTCAGGTGGAAAGGGCGAATACGCTGGCGAAAGCCAGTCAGGTGGCTGCAGATGAGGCAGCGGACAAACTCCGCCGTGCAGAGGAGAGGATTGCGGGCTTAGAAGCATACCAGGAGCAGGCCAGTAGAGAAGGTTTGCAGCTTCGGAGACAGCTCCAGGCGGCCATGAAAGATGGCCAAGCTCACACCGCTGAGAATAGGGAGCTGAAGGTCCAGCTTGAAAACAATCAGCGCGAGGCTGGCGCCTTGGCTATTCAACACGCCGCTCTCAAAGACCTTCTCGGCGAGCGTGGAGTCAACTATTCTGATAGCAGGCGCTCTCCTCGACTGGATTCCCCTGGATCTCGGTTTGGTACGCCTGAGCAGACACGACTCCGCGAACTGGAGCAACAGCTCTCGACTAGCCTGAAGGCTCATGATGAAATGAAGGCGTCATTTGAGACTCGCGAGCAAGAGGCCGACCGTGCATATAAGGAGAAGCTGGAGCAACTTGAAAATGATTACCAATCAGCTGTTCATTATGTCAAGGGCACTGAAAAAATGTTGAAGCGGATGAAGGATGAGCTAGCCCGATATAAGACCCAGAACGCAAAAATTCAGTCCGAATTGGACGCTGCGCAAAATAGCAAGGCCCAGACCTCTAATGGATTGTCTTCAATGCAAGCCGAATGGGACGCTGAACGCACACACCTCCAAAAATCTCTTGCCGATCTAGAACAAGATATGTCGTCTTCTATTGCCAAGCTTGAGAACGAGATCGCCGAACTGAAGGAGGCCCTTTCTGCCACCGAGGCCGACAAAAAAAAGTTCCGATTGGAATATGAAAAGAGCCAGCGAGAGCTGATTGCTTCTGCGGAAAAGAGCCGTGCCGAGTTGGAGCAGCTCAAAGGCGAGAATTCCTTGCTCGAGAGTCGCGCCTCGGATGCTGAGCAGAAGGTCAATATGCTTTTAGACCAAGTGGAGGCCTCGGTTGGTCATTACCGTCGACAGTCTCAGCATGGTCAAAACATGAACGGTATCTCGCGCACCTATAGCAATACCTCCAGCAATGCTATCAGTAGGTCAAGAGCCAACAGTGCTGTATCACAGGACGATCCGTTCCCTGACAATCGTGGCTCTATGGCTTTGGATTCCCTGGCTAATGAGCTGGAGGCCTTACGTAGCCACTGGGAAATTACCAACCGTAATTATCGGTTAAGTAGTCAATCTGACTTTGATCGGGCTCTGACCAAAGAATCAGGGCTGAGTGATAGTTTAGCAGAATGGAGGCGCCGCCTAGAGGAAGACGACACCCGGGCAAATTCTCCTGAGAAAAGCAAACCCCGGAACACAGAAGGAGGGCCTCCAACAACGAATATGATTTGAACCGCTCGACCGTATACGGAAGACTTGTCTACGATACTCTATTGGTAACCCCTACAGTGAAGTCTGACGGTCACATCCACATGCTTCATATATCTTCAGCTTCTTTGTTGTGTTCTCGGGGCAAAGAGCCGCCGTGTATGTTTTGGTGAATTGTTAGTTTGTCAGCTGGACAATGTAAAGGCACTAATCAATGATGGATGTCTGTTTTATTTCCCTCTCTGGCTGTCCGTCTGCGGCCTCCTACTTCAGTCGGTGCGCGACGGACGGACTCGAGAGAATTACGATTACTTTCTCATACTGTTCATGTGTTCCTTCGCTTCATCTCCCATTTTTTTTTTTTTTTTTTTTTTTTTTTTTTTTTTTTTTTTTTTTTTTTTTTTTTTTTTTTTTTTTTTTTTTTTTTTTTTTTTTTTTTTTTATACCCCTTCACATTTGGACTCCTGCCTTGGAATGTACTATTACTTGCCTCTTTATTTCACGAAGCCTCTGTCAGAACTGAATTAATTAGCTCGCTTTTCAAACCAGTTCGAATTGTTCACCCCTTTAGGCTGAGCCTCAGAGATGAAACACTGGTACCGTAGGGAGCGTTAGCGGTATCAATATGCCACGTAGGACTATCCCGATGATTTCAACAACTATTGCTCGGATCATCACTGGGGCCAAATGATTGAACTTTGCCGGTGTGTCACCGTCGGGGGGGGGAAAGCACATGATCGGATGGTGAAACTGACCGTTAAAACGAGATATCATCCATCATTGCCTTCTAGAGAGGATAAATCTAGATCGGTTCCTAGCTGTCGAAGTTCCCTGGGGGCAAAATGAACATAAAATCGGTTGGGATCATGGCACATTCGCTGTGATGTTGAGAGATATAGATCGTGAAATCAATATACTACTAAGTACTACTAATTATTCGCAACAGCCAGTCCGACTAGAAGATCAGGACTCGAACAGTGATGAAGCTGATCATACCACTGCGGCCATAACTGAATCCCCAGGACCGAATTGATCGCCAGTCATCCGATGTATCTACTATTATCTATCTATCTAATACTAATCTATATAAACTCGTCTAATTACCGAACATTTCTGCATCGGTGTCAGAGGTCTTGAGCTAACACCCGGTTTCTGCCCAAAATCGGGCCCCATAATCGCCCGTAATTACCTGACATAGTCAGCGGCGGATCCATCGGGTTTGCCCAGACTCAGATGACCCCAGATCAGTGACCGATGGACCCGTTATTGAATTGCCTAAGACCCCCAGGCAAGGCAATCAATCTATGTCAATTGTGAGAGATTAAAAATATTAATATTATAATAATAATAATACTAATAATACCAAAAAAAAAAAAAAAAAAAAAAAAAAAAAAAAAAAAAAAAAAAAAAAAAAAAAAAAAAAAAAAAAAAAAAAAATACAAAAAAACAAAAAAAAGGAACAGAGAATCCTTGGCGTAGAGAACTTGATACAGGTAACAGCATTCAGTTTATGGTAGGTATAATCCTTGCTCAGACATCACTCTTATGTTGTTTGTCCAGGTACTGAGCGGCTACGTACTAAATTCAGTCCACGTAGAGGTGTCCATGTGGTCATGGAATGAACACCGTCTTTTTGCCACAAACTATTAGAATTTTCTTTCTT
>ML739102.1:55098-94440 GCA_009193565.1 Aspergillus coremiiformis | reverse complement strand
AAAAAAAAAAAAAAAAAAAAAAAATAGCCGGTGGGTCAATGCTCACATACGATACCGCTCTTCAGGTTATTTCCTGGACGGCCCAAAAGGACCTTCTCTTGGACAGCAGCCTTCTTGGGAGGCATTTTGATGGATTTCTTCTTCTTGCTGGAGTAACTCCGGTAGGAGAAGAAGGAGAAAGTGAACGGAGGGGTAACGCGGGGGCGACAGCAATAAGATTGGAGGCGTGAGGCCAAAGCAGGACCAGCTGCGGTTCGTTCTACTCGGAGAGGAAGAGAAAAGAAAAAGGAAGACGGAAGAGGATTGGGTGGAAGACGTTTTGGCGGTGCCCACAACTGGTGGGCGAATTGAAGGGGAAGGAAGAAAGGTAAGGAAAGAGGGGTAGCAATGGATGGATGGATTGCTGGTACGGACGAGATTATAGCCTGAATACTATTAACTTCCGTTCTTTTCTCGGTCTGCAGTGTGGAAAGAAAAACTTCACCGTGTCTCCAAAACATACTTCCTACTATGACGCGCGCTTTGCTCGCCTAACACAAGAACTTTGTGTTAACTGGCTCTCTGCCTCACCGCCCACGTGAGCAGAGAGCCCTGGTCAACACCAACCTGAATCTGGTTAGTCTTCTCTTCCATCATTCAGAGCAATACTCCGTACGTACTCCGTACAGTACAGAGTGTACTACAACTACGGAGTACAAGTAAATTCAAATATTTCCCTCGATCAAATAACGGGACAAATAACAGATATACTGTACTGTACTACTGTACTGTACCTACAGTGCTGCCTTCACAGCAGCTTCCGCTATGCCGCGATATTCAACGCATTGCTTCACAAGACTTCGGATTCCTTCAAAGGATTCGCAGAAAGATTGGGAGGAAAGAAATTCCTCCGTCCGACCAATGAGTTTCAAATTGAGTTCTCGGTAAGCATCCTGGGGGTTTCGAATGATACTCCAAGAAAGCGTCATCGACGCAACTACTGGATAATAAACAAAAGACCTAAGAGGGGCAATAGTGAGTGACTACTAACAGCTGAGGATCCAACGACACCTACCCAAAAAACGGTATCCTCTCTTGTGACAAGTACTTCGTCAAGTTGATAGCGGCTCGGGCGGCCTTGTTGCAGAGTGATGTCGACAGCAATACTCTGCGATTCGCCAACGAGGCGGGCGAACTCGTAAAGTCATTCGTCTCCACAAGATCCATCCCGGTGCTGAATTCCCGGGCGGCAACGCGACGGTGGACGGCAATCAGGCAGTGAAAGTAGGAATAATGGAGCAAGAGTACTACGGGAGACATCGTCGACCGGTGGGAGTCGGTCATGTCTTTTTCTGGCTGGTATTCGGGCGGGATGCTTCGTTTCCACTCCTGAAGTTTCTCGTCGAGGACGCCGACCGAAGCAACGACCTGGCTGAGGGGTCTATCCTCCGCAACAGGCGAATAGAGATCCTTATAAAGCTGACCCTTGATCATTGCAAGTTGGCAAGTGGACCGGAACGCATTGAAGCTTCCAGATAGATCACTAGTTGGCATGGTGTACTTGCTGTCAGTCGGTGCCTCCATTGGTAGGGTTGCACTAAAGCTTTCATCCCGTTGCGCCGGCGGCTCGCAGAACCGCAGAGATAATCTAGTTTCTCGAGTTAGCCCCGACCTACTGGAAGCAGTGATATTCCCAATTGCCATACTCTCGATCCAGCCAGTACGCAATCCAAAATACTGTCCGCCTGTGCTGAATTTCCTCTGAGCACAAAGGCGAGCCCTCTTCTGTCTTCCCCAAGCCAAGCTCGTGACATAGGTGAATAGCAGTGGAAACCAAAAAGCCGCAAGGTTGAACAGCCGATATTCCCAGAAGAAAGGTAGCCTTTATCAGCGATTAGCTCGGATCAAGTGCCTTCTAATAAGCGAGTGTCGAATGATACCATAATTAGAAGTGCCTGGAGAGTGAGCAGATCTGGTGTGCCAAGGCAAAGCTCATTCACAACCTCCAAGGCGTTTTGGATGAACAACCAGCTCTTCTGATGTTCGGTTTTTCCAGATCCTCCATTCTCAGGGCGAAGCATGTATGCCGTTGCTAGGACGGCATTTATGCACGCCCATTGACTTGGCGTTTGGCCCCTCATATCCAGGCTTTCTTGATTGAAAAGTGACAACAACTCGGATCGCTGGAAAACCGGGAAGATGACGTTGAAATTCTCAATGTAATCGCGCAGGAGAGAGAAAGTCTCTTCTCTTGTGGGTAGCGAGCGAAACACTCGGCTGGGGAATGCACCATTGAGCAGACAATTGGCTGTGGTTTGGCCATGTCGATCTGTCGACAATAACGAGGAGAGGTGCTCTAAGGGTATGTTTCCAGCTTTTCGAGATATCCATTCCATGCCTTTTGCAGAGATCGCTGAGAAGCCTGTGACAATATTAGTTTACATAGTCTGCAGGCATGAACTATAATATTCAGTATCTGAAATCTGACCTCCTGTATTCGGTACATCTACCAACGACCGTGGAATGGAAAAAGATGCTAGAGGCGGTGGCCAATCCTCTAAGTTCTTGTATGGAAACACTATGCCTGTATTAGCACCAGCACTTGTTGTGGTGCCTATGGGGCCAGACTCCCGGCCAGCGCGAAAGCATGTAAAATCCGGGTCACTTGCGGTGTCACGCTCGGAGTGTCCTATTGTAGGGACATTTAAGCATGGAAATACTTGAGCAGCCGGTGCCCTACTTTCGCTCAGCTTGAGCCCCATACCATGTAGTCGGGACTCCATCCGTTCGATATTTGTTTCCAGTCGGTTAATCATCACTCGTCTTTATTCAGAATATGAGCCCTTTGCCCTGCACAATGAAATAATATCGACAATACCTTCTCATATTTGCTCTATATCTCTCCTCATTGCGCATGCTGGGACCTTGCCGCTCTCGGCACATATGGCACCTGGATCTTGTGCCGAAGTCACTATCTTGTTTCTTGCGATGGCATGCACTGCAAGCCTGGACGCGGTTAGTTGTATTTTCTCACCACCTGAGCCGGGTTGCGCACTTTCTGGCTTGGGTGGTCCTTTTTCGCAACCTTCGTCTCTGCCTGCGGACATGTCCCTGACATGGTATTTTGTGATGCACGTCGGCAGGATTAGTTTTCCTCGCTGCTACAGCTCTTCACCCGAGCTATCTGTGACTCGATACTAGTAGTAAGTACTATGAGATAATGTTAAAGAAAGATGAGACCGGAAAGGATGGGGAAGACCCCAAGAATTTCCTGAGAGGCATGATGACCTGGGACCTGGACTCTGGTTGGAGCGGACTGGAGTATCCGTACCTCATCATGAGACGCGACCTGAGGCCCTGTTCGGGATCTTCTCCAGCCGAATGATTACTAAGTAGCAGAGGTAAATCCTCCACATCCTGGCAGCGTCGGATGCCGGATGTTCGTTATATATGTACTGTACCGTATGTTATCCAATCATCGATACATCTCAAACTTAGCTCGGTCAACAACCCCTGTTCGCCTCCGAAGACATGCCAGCATCGATGATAGCTAAGGTTCTCCTAATCAGCCCCCAGCCTGTCGCCAGGTGGAGAGCCGACATTCAGGGCCATCCCTAGAGGTACACATGTATATATCGTCAGCATGCATCCTCCTGTGATTTCGTTGGCTCGGAAATCGGAAGTGTCAACCATGAGCTCTCTCTCGAATCACAACTTATTTGCAATGGCAGAATGCGATATATCTGAACAACCATGTTCCGATAAGACATTGCTCGGATCCCGGACGTTCTCTGCAGTGCAAGCAAAGTGCTTGTCGTTCATCATTGTTTTCCCCCTTGGATGCGGAGCCTTCAACTAACCGGCAGCATGTGCAAACATGATGGGGCTCGAGTCATATATAATCATTTGCGTATCCCTGTGGCGATGGATTTCAGTTAGATTACTAGTAGCCTTCTTATTTGATTTTGTCGGTACGACATATTCTGTTTTAATATTAGAATTTCCATCATAGACATCTTCTGTTCTTACTAACGGAAAGACATTAGTACTTATTGACTTTTATCATTTGGTGTTGCCAAAGTTCTTTCTCCGTGCGACGTCACTCTACCGGGCTCTTGACAAGCGACCGTCAGGGTTGTCATTGTCAATGGGAGGAACAGCCTGAAGCTCAAGATCTAGAGAAGCCAAGATGTCTTTTCTGGGGACAGTCAACACGACTGCCCCGCGGCAGCAGTCCGTGGTCAGTCATAACAATGCACTGCAGAGCCATGGTGATCCAGATTATGACAGCCCAGTCTATGACCCTCCATCGACCACAGGCACTCAATACGCTGACCAAGAAAAGAGCGAAGATACGGTGACGCTGCAGGAAGACAACGAAGAGAAAATGGAAGCTCGGGTAGGGGCCCTAGCTCGACGACTCACACGTCAATCAACTCGATTCTCTGTGAATGGCGCTCTCGAAAACCCATTCTTTGTGAAGGATCCAGAATCTACCATCAACCCCGACAGTCCGAATTTCAAGGCAAGAGACTGGCTGAAGATGTTACTTGCCATTCGTTCTCGAGACCCTGAGCAGTATCCAGATCGGACAGCTGGACTTGCCTTCAAGAACTTGAATGTCCATGGGTTCGGCTCTCCAACGGACTACCAAAAGAATGTCCTGAACTCACTCCTGGAGCTGGGTGCCATAGTCCGCAAGCTGGTGGGAATTAAGATGAAAAAGATTCAGATCCTCCGGGACTTCGATGGCTTGGTGAAGAGTGGCGAAATGTTGGTGGTTCTTGGAAGACCGGGAAGTGGATGTTCCACGCTCCTTAAGACAATTGCTGGGGAAATGAACGGCATTCAGATGTCAGATGACTCGACGCTTAACTATCAGGGTATGTCCTCACGTTTTGTCTTCTCCTCACACTAGCTTTTCACTCACGGACACTAAACGTGACGCTTAGGCATCCCAGCGAATTTGATGCACAATGCCTTCAAGGGTGAAGCAATCTACTCAGCAGAGACAGATATTCATTTCCCTCAGCTTTCAGTCGGCGATACCCTAAAGTTTGCAGCTTTGGCTCGAGCCCCTAGAAATCGCTTGGAGGGAGTTACTCGTCAGCAATACGCTGAGCACATGAGAGACGTGGTAATGACGATGCTCGGACTATCCCATACAATCAATACCCGTGTTGGCAACGATTACGTCCGAGGCGTCAGCGGTGGAGAGCGAAAGCGTGTCAGTATTGCAGAGGCCACACTAAGCCAGGCGCCCCTTCAATGCTGGGACAACAGCACGAGAGGTCTTGATAGTGCAAATGCTTTGGAATTTTGCAAGAACCTGGCATTGATGAGTAAATATGCAGGTACTGCAGCTTGCGTGGCTATTTATCAGGCATCACAAAGTGCATACGATGTGTTTGATAAGGTTACTGTGCTCTATGAAGGGAGGCAGATCTATTTTGGTCGAACAGAGGAAGCCAAGCAATTCTTCGTGGACATGGGATTCGAGTGCCCTGAGCGGCAGACTACAGCTGATTTCTTGACATCTCTCACCAGCCCAGCCGAACGAAAGGTCCGGCCTGGATTTGAAAGCCGTGTGCCTCGCACCCCAGACGAATTTGCTGTCGCATGGCAGCGAAGCGATGCTAGGGCGAAGTTGATGATTGAGATCGATGAGTTTAACAACCAGTACCCAGTTGGTGGCTCCTCCTACCGGTCTTTTATCGACGCCCGCAAAGCTATGCAGGCAAAGAACCAACGCGTGAAGTCCCCGTACATGATCTCTGTGTGGGACCAAATATCCCTTTGCGTCGTCCGCGGTTTCCAGCGCCTTCGAGGTGATTTCAGCTTGATGGCAACCGGATTGATCGGCAACTTTACTATGGCTTTAATTATGGCTTCTGTTTTTTACAATCTTCCGGATACCTCTGCCAGCTTTTATGCTCGGGGTGCTCTTCTGTTTTATGCGGTGCTTCTTAATGCATTCTCTAGTGCCTTGGAAATCTTGACTTTGTACGCCCAACGGCCGATAGTGGAAAAGCAAGCTCGATATGCTTTCTACCATCCCTTTGCAGAGGCCGTTGCATCTATGTTGTGCGATACACCTTATAAGTTGGTGAACTCGTTTACGTTCAATATTCCCTTGTACTTGATGACAAACCTACGGCGCGACGCAGGAGCTTGGTTTACATTCTGGGTTTTTTCAGTTGTTACAACATACACCATGTCAATGGTCTTCCGAACAATTGCGGCAACCTCCCGTTCTCTTTCGCAAGCACTTGTCCCTGCGGCAATCTTGATTCTAGGTATGGTGATTTACACTGGCTTCGTTATTCCTACCCGAAATATGCTTGGCTGGTCCCGTTGGATGAATTATATCAACCCTATATCCTACTCCTTTGAGAGTTTCATGGTCAATGAGTTCCATGGCCGGCAATTTGAATGTTCCAACATTGTTCCATCTGGAGATTCTTATGATAATATCCCAATGCAGCATCGGATTTGCTCTACAGTTGGAGCGGAGTCTGGATCGACGATTGTACAAGGGACAGTTTATCTTCAGCAGAGCTTTGGGTATGTCAAGGGACATTTGTGGAGAAACTTGGGTATTCTTATTGCCTTCATGGCCTTCTTTGCGTTCACATACCTTGCCGCCACAGAATATATCTCTGAGCAAAAGTCGAAGGGTGAAGTTCTCTTATTTCGCCGTGGACATCAACCCAAGATCTCCGAAAAGACCGATCTGGAGTCATCCGAGCCTGATGGTACGCCAAAGTCCGGTGGGTCTGCGCCTCAAAACGCAGCGGGGATTCAAAGACAGACTTCAGTCTTTCAATGGCAGGATGTCTGCTATGATATTAAGATTAAGGGACAACCAAGGAGGATTTTGGACAATGTTGATGGCTGGGTTAAGCCTGGTACGTGTACTGCCTTGATGGGTGTCTCGGGAGCAGGTAAAACAACCTTATTGGACGTTCTCGCCACACGCGTTACCATGGGAGTTATTACTGGAGAGATGCTCGTTGATGGGCGTCCTCGTGACCAATCTTTCCAACGCAAAACAGGATATGTACAACAGCAAGATCTACATCTAGCGACATCTACTGTTCGTGAAGCTCTTCGGTTTAGTGCAATATTGCGTCAGCCAGCGCATGTTAGCCACCAGGAGAAAATTGATTATGTCGAGGAAGTTATTACTCTTCTTGGTATGGAGGCCTATGCTGATGCAGTTGTTGGGGTGCCTGGGGAAGGGTTGAACGTTGAGCAACGCAAACGTTTGACTATTGGAGTTGAGCTCGCTGCAAAACCACAGCTCTTGTTGTTTCTTGATGAGCCTACTTCGGGTCTAGACAGTCAAACCTCTTGGTCAATCCTGGATCTGATTGATACATTAACCCAACATGGTCAGGCAATTCTTTGTACCATTCATCAACCCTCTGCCATGTTGTTCCAGCGATTTGATCGCCTTCTCTTCTTGGCTACAGGCGGAAAGACAATCTACTTCGGTAACATTGGACAGAACTCTTTGACTCTATCAAGTTACTTTGAACGCCATGGTGCACAACCCATATCCCCCGGAGAGAACCCGGCTGAATGGATGTTGGATGTGACTGGAGCAGCTCCGGGATCTCACAGTGATATAGACTGGCCAAAGGTGTGGCGCGAGAGCCCTGAGCATACAAAGGTTAAGGAACATCTTGCCGAGTTGAAATCAACTCTATCCGCCAAGCCAGTGGGGAATTCTGACGCAGAAGCCTTCAAGGAATATGCGGCACCATTTCATGTTCAGTTGTGGGAATGCTTGATCCGCGTCTTTGCTCAATACTACCGTACACCAATCTATATCTGGTCCAAAACAGCCCTTTCTGCCTTTACTGCCCTTTATATCGGCTTCTCATTCTTCCACGCCAAGATTTCAATTCAAGGATTGCAGAATCAGATGTTTAGTGTGTTTATGTTGATGACCATTTTTGGCAATCTGGTACAGCAGATGATGCCTCATTTTGTCACCCAGCGGTCTTTATATGAAGTCCGTGAACGCCCGTCGAAAATATATTCCTGGCAAGCCTTTATAACAGCCAATATTCTTGTAGAGCTGCCATGGAATACTTTGATGGCGGTAATAATATTTTTCTGTTGGTACTATCCAATTGGGCTGTATAACAATGCAAAGCCTACTGATGCAGTGACTGAACGTGGAGGTCTTATGTTTCTTCTTATCTGGACTTTTCTACTCTTCACCTCCACATTCTCCCATATGGTTATAGCAGGTATAGAACTGGCCGAGACAGGTGGTAATATTGCTAACCTACTCTTTTCTCTCTGCCTGATCTTCTGCGGTGTTCTTGCGCCTCCACAGGCCATGCCCAGATTCTGGATTTTCATGTATCGTGTCTCACCCTTCACTTACCTGGTCTCCGCCATGCTTTCAACCGGTCTCTCTGGGACGTCTGTGGAATGTGAGGACGTCGAGTATCTTCACTTTGACCCTCCAGCAAACCAGAGTTGCAAGCAATATATGGAATCCTACATCAACACAACTAAGAGCGGTTATTTGAAGGATCTGGACGCTACAGCTGACTGTGCTTTCTGTACTGTCAGTAAAACTGATACCTTCCTTGCACAAATCTCAAGCAACTTTAACGATGCGTGGCGAAATTTCGGCTTGATGTGGGTGTACATTGTGTTCAATATTGGTGCAGCCGTTTTCATCTACTGGCTGGCCCGTGTTCCGAAGGGAAAGAAAGCATCTGGCACTACATAGTCTGGATGCATCTGCACAACTTGCTTTCAAAGAGTGGTATTCTAGTGCAATATTTGTTGAGTACTTACCCTGGTGGAGCTTGCTACATTGTATGTTCTTCTGCATTGAAAGACTCCCATTTCCCCATTCTGTTTGCTTCCATATAGTCCTCTCATTCTTTAATGGTTTTGTGACCCTTGTCTTCTGAGTTGAAACCCATCTCTTTCTCTTTCATTCTACCTGCTTCTTTCACTGCCTTCTTTACGCCGACCCCATTTCACAATTTCTCCCCTTCTTTATTATGACTCTGTTTGTAAACTTTTACTGTTAATCGTATATACTAACAATTGTCTTCAATCTGCTGACGGTACCATAGTTCTATATATTCTGTAACCGCACTTCAGGACTTCAATTTCGGGATTATAGTGGTGTGGATGACTCAGTTAGAGGGCAGAGGAGTGACATGTATTTCGCTGACCTAAAGTATTTGGATGTTCTTTCTATACTCCAACTTACCAAGTACGGAGTACACACACCTTGTAACCGCGCGCCATGTAACCTTCTGGCCAAGGCCAGTAATCACAAACCTGCACAATTCTGTCCAGACGCCATTTCAATATAGTTCAGTGTGGTGTAATCTTGGTCTAAGTTCTCTTACCCAATATCTACACACAAGACGCTTACTGGAACCTATCAGGCCCACAGACATTGCGGCTTAGCTGTGCCTAAAAGTACAGTGCCTATAGAGTTAGTCCACGTCACGAGAGTAATCAATATAACCTGAAAGGGTTAGGACATGTGCCACACATTGCCTGATAAATTAGCACAGCCTCGTTGAACGTTACGACATGCTTTGTATTCTCTCCTGCCACCGACGCATGATAATAGTACAATTATAGAAGACACTGCTGGCAAGGCCTCTCCCGAATCTTTTCATCCAAGGCCTTGTTCAGGTGCCGCCGGGTATTCCATACTTCATTTGTCTACAATATGCATGATTCTGTGATACTGGCTTTAGACTCACACCAATACACCAGTCTACTTAACAGACATTCCAGTATGCCAAGAAAAAAAAAAGCAAATACACTGCTGCGTCACACACTAACAGGGCTATTACTATAGGTGCATAATTAGTCGCCAGCCTCGCAAGCGCTTAACCCACGATGTGGTTGGATTTTAAATAACTGCTGAGCTCGCGCATTGCCCAACCTCCGATTGTGTAAGTCTTTCCCTATACAAGGCTCTTCCCAGAATTACCAGGCATAATGGGATTCCATCTCAAACAGCTCCTCCGAAAGGGACGGAGGAAGAAAACCGGAAAAGATGCTGATGGCTCACATTCAGACAAGATCGACAAGAGTGTTACATCCACAGAAGCCGCCGGTACGCCGTTGATTGACAGCAGAACCAATCCAGCGGTTGACAATCCTGAAAATGGATGTCAGCCAAACTCACAAGATTTGTGGCATGCAGCGTTTGTCAGTTTGGCACCTGAAGATCAACGTAGGCTCATGCTTCTCCATGAACCCACTAAGGACAAAAGCATTTGCCGCGAGTCTCAAATGGTAAACACAGTAAATATGGTTATAAAGACGACCGAAAAGCGATACGACGAATATCTGAGAAAAGGGTTGAACATCAAAAGATCCCAGGGGGACCATATCAACATTCGAGATTCTGCTTTTAAAATAGTCAAGGCAACATTGTCTTTCAGCGAGGTCATTAGCGCTGTCGTTGCCTTTGATCCCACTGGGTATGCAGAGCAAGTGTGGGGCCTAGTATCATTGGGATTAACTGTGAGTGAATTCGTGTTCTTATAATACAGAATGCGGCAGAAGATAAGCTAAGAAAGGAACAGATGATACAAAATCATCAGGATCTGCAAGATTCGATTTTCCAAGCGTCAGCGTTCCTCACGGATGTGCTGAGTCGATGTGGTTTTATTGAAATTCACTACCTTAGGAATGGCAGCAGTGACACCAAAACCAAAGACATGGTTCGGGATGCCGTTGTTCGAGTTTATACTGCAGTCTTACGGTACTCAGCTGAAGTTGTTTCACTCCAGCAATCTGGCACTATGCAGCGGACTCGCCTTAGTGTGACAGCTTTGACCGATCAACCGTTGAGCGCACTCAAGACCACCGTCGGACAGGAGGAGGTGCACTTGGAAAAATGTATCCAATTTGATCAACACCTTTTGTGGAACGAAAAGGCGGAGCATACCCTTGCTCAAGTGGACAACGTGCTAAGTGGTATTCAGGATATCAGTCGGGAGATGGAACTCTGCAAATTAACCATTGCTGAAGGGGCTGCCTTTGACTCATACATGAATCAACATGAGGCAGAATGTCTCCCAGGGACAAGGGTTGACCTACTTAAAGAGGTTATGGACTGGTCCCAGTCAGCCCAAGGTGAATGCATCTTTTGGTTAAATGGAATGGCAGGAACAGGGAAGTCCACTGTTTCCCGAACTGTTTGCAAGTTATTCCAAGAAAAGGGCATTTTGGGAGCCAGTTTCTTCTTCAAAAGGGGAAAATCCGATTGTGGAAATGCAGAAAGGTTCTTTTCAACTATAGCACGACAAATGATTGTTCACGAACCTCGCCTGATCCCAAGCATCCGAAGAGCAATCCAGAGAGATCCTTCTATATCGACAAAATCTCTTCGAGAGCAGTTTAGTAAGCTGCTACTTGAGCCGCTTTTAACGGTGAAACATGAAAATAGGGACCCGTCTTGTCTAGTTATTGTGGTTGACGCTCTAGATGAGTGCGACCCAGAGAATGATATTAGCCTTCTACTTCGTCTTCTCCTCATGATTCCAACCCAAGGTTTGATCCATATCCGCGTGTTTTTAACCAGCCGCCCTGAGATTCCTATCCGCCAGGGATTCGATGATGTTTCGAAAGATGGCCATCAAAGCCTTTGTCTTCATGAGGTCGTGGAGTCTTATATTAAGCATGATATAATGCTGTTCATGAATGATAGATTTCAAGAGATGAGAAACAAACTATCGCTTCCGCAAGGCTGGCCCGGAGAGAAGACGATTCAGGACTTGGTCAACAGGGCCAGTCCGTTATTCATTTCTGCTGCTACCATGTGCCGCTTTATTGCAGATAGGAGATGGGACCCGGAGAAGCGCCTGGCCCTTGTCCTTGGTTTAGGGGGCACCGAGAATGTCTCCACAAGCCATATCTCTAAGCTGGAACGCACGTACATTCCGGTCTTTGAGCAAATTATTCATAGTGGTGATGAAGACGAAGATGAAGATGAGAGACAACAGTTGGTTCAAGAATATCGGGTAATTGTCGGGACGATCATCATTCTTGCCAACCCACTCACTCTCACTTCTTTGGCAAAGCTCTTGAACATCCCACCTAGTGATGTGGAGCGGAGATTAGATTTTCTTCACTCGGTTTTAAGCATTCCTGAGGACCACGACACGCCTATACAGATCTTCCATCAGTCATTTCGAGACTTCCTTCTTCACCCCAAAATCCGTATGAAGACTGAGTTCTGGATTGATGAGGAACAGACACATAAGGAAACACTGTTTAGATGTATAGAGGTGATGACCCGATCAAGTGGTGGACTTTCAAGAAATATCTGTCAGTTTTCGAGTGACGGAACATTACGAAGCGATATAAGCGACGAGGATCTAAAAGACCATCTGCCAGCAGAACTTCAGTACTCGTGCCATTACTGGATATATCACTTGCAACAGGGGCGATATCAGATCACCGATCAGGACGACATTCATAGCTTTCTTGAAAATCATTTTCTTCATTGGCTGGAAGCAATGAGCATTCTGGGACTGGCTACAGAGATTGTGAGCGGTATCAGGACATTACAGTCATCGGTGCAAGTAGGTTTACATTTCTCTTCGAATCAGAACGACATTACCTTGGAAATTATACTGACATTTCCTAAGCCTGGCTCGGGATCTATAATATCACAATTCCTTCACGACGCACACCGATTCATTTTGAAAAATATATGGATTGCTAACACTGCGCCTCTTCAATTCTATTCCGCTGCTTTGATATTTGCGCCCAAGACCTCTATTGTGAGAAGCGTCTTTCAGAGAGAGATTTCTAAACTCTTTGTTAAGCTCCCTAACGTGGAAGAGACCTGGGATGCTCAACTATTAACACTGGAGCATACTAAAGGAGTAGCTGTAGTGGCGTTCTCGCCCGACGGCAAACTGGTGGCCTCTGCTCCTGATAGCAGCCCGGTGAAGCTATGGGACCCAGATACGGGGCTGTTGCTGCACACCCTTGAGCAAGCTGTAGATGTCAGAGCCTTGGCATTCTCCCCGGATAGTAATCAGCTGGCGTCTAGCCTTTGGGATGAGGAAATCCAACTATGGGATATAGCCACTGGGACGCTACAAATGACTTTCACCGACACAGTACGTGGCCTGGCCTTTTCGCCAGATAATAAGCTACTAGCCTTGGCATGTGAGGAAGGAGGCGTCAAGCTTTGGGATTTGACCACCGGTACGATATTTCAGAGCTTGAAAGGTCATTCAGGGACTGCGAGGACAGTGGCGATTTCACCAGATGGCAAACTGTTAGCCTCTGGTTCTGATGATCTGGCAGTGAGGCTTTGGGACCTGGCTACAGGAGCGTTTTTGCGGGAATTAGACCATGGTGCCATTATTAAATCAGTGGTATTTACACACGATAGCGAGCTAGTGGCCTCAGGCTCTCTGGATGGAACAATGATATGGGATGCAAAGACAGGTAAACTGAAACAAGTTCTCCGTTCTGGCTCAACCGAGTCCGTCGCCTTTTCACCTGATAGCAGACTGGCAACTGCTGGCTCCGGTGGTGTTCGATTATGGGATACGACCACAGGCTCTTTGTTTCATAGCTTTAAGGGACATACTCGCGCAGTTTCTGGAGTGGCTTTCTCACCGAACAGCGAGCTACTAGCATCCTGTTCCGCAGATGGTACGGTGCGGTTATGGGACACTACCCTGGTTTCAGCGCAAAGGACTCCCCAGAGTCATCTCCATGAAGTTGCTGCCACTATGCTCTCCCCAGATGGCAGGCTCCTCGGCTCAGTCTCTTCTGACCATAAGGTTCTACTATGGGATGCTACTAGGGGAATGCTGCTACACACTCTCGATGGCTACTCTGGCAAATCCACTACTTTCTCTTTCTCCCCTGACAGCAATCTATTGGCGTTTCGCCCCTATTCGGACAGCACGAGTATCCAACTCTGGAACACGGCTACGGGTCAAATTTACCGGACACTTGAAGATCATTCAAACGCGATTGATCGCGTAATATTTTCACCCAATGGCCAATATTTGGCCTCGATTGACGAAGAAGGAACGGTTATCCTATGGGATCTAGAGAGAGGGCAACAACTTTATGTCTTGGAATCGCACGGAAATTGGCCATGCATAGCATTTTCGCCTAGTGGTGCGAAATTAGCCTTAGGGTCTTATAATGGGGTGCGAGTGTGGGATACCAGCACAGGCGTACTACAACAAGAGCTGGAACAACAGAGAAACAGAACCACGGTAGTAGCATTTTCACCGGATGAAAAGCTCATTGCCTCAGGCTCTAATGATGCAAGACTTCGTCTTTGGGATCTAACCACAGGCACATTATCACAAACACTTGAGGACCTTGGGGCTATCAATCAGGTAGTTTTCTCCTCGGATGGGAAGCTCATGGCGTCAGGAACTCTTTCTCAAACCCTTCGCCTATGGGACAGAGAAAGGGGAGTGCCTCTCAGTGCTCCTTGTGATCATCTGAATTACTACCGTTCTGGAATAAGGCATTTACGATTTTCAAGCGATAATATGTGTTTAGAAGGAGATTTCGGAAGATCCGGTATTGATGGTGTTCAGCAAATCAAGTCCTTATCTAATCGGCGACAAGATGTGGTACTGGGGGACCAATGGCTATATATTGGACACGAAAGAGTCCTTTGGCTGCCAGTTGAGTACCGGCCGAAAGTATCTGCATACCACGACGGTATGTTCGCCATTGGAAGTGAATCTGGTAGGGTGTCATTTGTCGGTGTTGGTATGAATGAGGAAGCGAATGGCCATGCTTGATTTAGGTGACTCGGACGTCTGAACGCCCCCGAATATTCCATTCAATCTACCCAAAAATATGGGTATTGAAGATGGAGAAGTTGGTGATCACAGCGATGACCATTGTCGGTATTCTCTACATAGAGCATGTTTCTTCATATTTATCTCAAACTCCTCCCCTTGCATAAGGGGACAAAAAATGGCATCAGTCCAGGTTTCATAGTGCGCAAGCAGTTCGATTGTCGCCATCTGATCAACTCGTGAGCCGTTAGCGACAAGCTACTGGCTTTGGACTCGATGCCGAGCATATCTCAGGCTATTATGTGACAGTTGCAACGCATCAGATGCCTGAGTATATCTACAGATGGGGCAGGTTGGGTCACGGTATATATGATATACCCTGTTATATAGCAACCAAACAATCAGCATTATTTGTGAAAAGGCATTCAAGAACGCATTAGATCGACATAGGATTTGCGCTCCACAGTAATCAGGTCCATCCGAATCATAGAATTGATTTCACTCCTGCCTTGTGGGCTATTTCAAACCGACCGACTCCCCAAACAGATCTCAAGCAGTAGCCGCAGCCTTGATAACATCGACTACCTTGTCAGGCTGGCTCAACTGCGGCATATGGCCAGCACTGCACCGTATAATCTTACTACCCGCCAAAGAAGCCATCTCCTCCTGCAGCGACGCGGGGAGGATCCTATCCTCCTCACAGAGAAGATACACACTCGGCACATCCTTCCACCCAACATATCTCGTCCTACCATTCCATCCCCGAGCAGGCTGCGGCTGAATTCGCGCCAACCATTTCACCCGATCTTCCTCGGCAAGATCATGGAAAAGAAGAGTATCCGGCTGCGCGCAAAGCAAAGCTCCATCCTAAACCAACCCCCAAACAATCAGCCTCCAACTCGGTACCATCTCCCCACAACAGGAATATAGAGTCAACTCACCCGCACAACAGCAAAAGGCAACGACTGATGCTCATAACCCTCAGGGACCACCGCCCCCGTAACGAAAACAATCCCAACCACACCCCCCTCTCCCCCCCGTTCTCGACACGCACTCTTACTCAGCCCCTCCATCGCTTCACTGGCGATGAACCCCCCAGCCGAATGCAAAACCAACAAGACCTCCTGACCGCCGTGGACAAGTTTCTCGAGACAGGTGCGCACCGCCGCGACATCGTCTTTCAAGCTCGGATTCCCAGGCGACACGGTCCCCGTGCTTCGGAGCGCGGCGGTCTCGACGGCGAAACCGTCGTCGGTGAGACGGGTTGAAACGGTCTCGAAGGCGGCGGGACCTTCCCAGAAGCCCGGGACGATGAGGATGGTGGGCGGCATATTGGGATTTAATCAGGATGGTTCCTGTGTGGAATCGTTGGTGGAAATGGATCTCACCGCGGGGCAAGGGCCCCTATATATCATATTATGGGCTTGTGTGGGTGTACAGCGGGGCTGTTGGAGGCTTGTATCACCCTAAGTTGTATTTGGGTGGATGTTGGTTGGTCTGGAGACGTCATTTATAAGGTATCGGCTATTGCTAGGTGCGGGTTGGGTGGTGCTATGGGGGGCTGGCGTGAGGCTGGAGATTTAGTTGAATGTGAATAATACTAGGTAGTAGTTGGCGAGCTGTCATGCTGCACTCTAGTGTTAGGGTTAATGCTTGGCTGCATTTTGGGCTCCATTTGTGGGTTCTTGTGCAGTTACTAATCACGCAAGCTTGTGGTTAGGCATGCATAAGCTTGTTTTGGGTGGTGGTTGGGATTTTTGATGGGTTTTTGTGCATGATACCTACTTAGGTTTGTCTCTTGGGCTTGTTATGAGGAATCGGGTTTGTTTCCATGTCGAGTGACTACTCTTTCGATCTTGAGAATCGGAAGATTGGGGATTTTCTACGTCTGAATACAGGTTTTTTCCAGATCAAGTGATTATTGACATAATACCTATACTAAGCTGGGTACTATTAATAAGGGTCGATCAAGAACAAAAGTTCCCCAAGCCAATACATGCGAAGATCACCCCCAAGGACGAACGAGACGAAGACACTCCACAACAAAACAACTATGCTACATAGTGACCCATGTTCGACATGAACATAGCCCTCATAAAATGACAAGACCAGAAGCAGCATACGCTTAGATAGCAACAACGCTGACCCAGAAACGGGTGTCATCGTACTTGTAGTTGCTGTTGCCGTCGATTTGCTGCTGGATCCACTGGACGGCGTTCTTGTAGGCTGCAGGGGGAATGATGTTAGTATGGCTGCCGAAAGGAGGAGAGACAAATCCAAGGATGAAAACGTACTGGCAATGTCGGCAGTGTAGGGGTTGGCAAGACCAGAGGCACCGTTACGGTGGCCAGCGAACCACTTGTCGTAACCGTAGTAGTTCTGGCAATCCCAACGGGAGGCGACGTCGGCGAAGACGTTGGTGCTGTTGGTTTGATCAGTATATGCACTAAAGAAAAAGCCATAGCTCGGAGGTGACGGTTCTTACTTCAGGACGGCTCCGTCATTCCACTGGGCCTCGGACTTGCCCTTGAAGCCGTAACGGGTGGCGCACTCGCGGAGGAGACCCCAGTTTTGCTTGAACATACCGAAGTTGGCGGCGTCCAAGGTCTTGGCGTCACCATAAGGATAATGGGCAGGGTTCATGTCCTCGCTGGTAAACTTCCGTGTTAGTAAGGTTGTGGTGTTTGAGAGTCCGGTTTTCTTACATTTCCAGCATGGCAATGGCGATATCAAGGGTGTTACCACCGGCGTTGAGGATGGCCTTCTTGCGTTCTCCCAAGCCAGCGACGCTGTATTGTCCACGGTCAGCCCTCTTCTCGATGGCAACGTCGGCGGACGCATCAGCAGCGGGAGCAGCCAGCGCTCCGGTGGCGAAGAGGGCAGCAATGCAGGGAACGAAGAACTTCATCTTGAGAAGATTAAAACGAGAGGGAAAAAAGAGAGTGTTGTGAACGAAAGACTGAGCCTCCAGGACTTGGTTTGAATTGGATGATGAAAAGAAAGTCCGGCAGAGAGAGGATACTGTATGGACTTTATATACCTTGGACAGAATGCGCTATCCATGAGGTTCTGGTAAGAGGATGGAGATACCACTGAGCCGGCAACCAACCGGCATCCCTCCGTCGAGGAAATCTGGAATTAGACCAATGATGCTAAGTGTTCCTTGAACGCCAATTCCTCCTTCATCCTCTTCCGTGTCTAAAGTGTGGTTCGGTTGAGTATGTGGCGCACCGGATAGCCCATTCTGTGGTCGACCGACCATTCTAATGGGATGGAGTCGGCGCAGCTGAGACACCACCAGACACTTGGTCACTGGTGTAAGTTGCATCTCTTTCCCTAGCGACAGGATAGATCGATCTGGGTGAGATTGTTTCTCGAAAGTACGTAGTTGGCGTGCTAGATAGTAGGGACAGGAATGCTAGTCAGGACTCTAACAGCCTAAACTCCCTAATCGATCGTTTCAGGATAAATTGAACCTGAGTAATGGATAGTAAGTATCGTCCCAGTCGACGGAGTACCTAGATTTAGTCGTCCTATCATTTGGATCGTGCACCAATCATCGTCTCGGCTTTTCCTCAGGAAGCAGGATCCGACGTTTGCCGAACTTGTGGCATGAGGTTGTGGTTGACATGTCCACGGTTAAGTTGCTTGTTCCTTAGCAAACAAAGGGTTACTATCTATCAAACATGGGATATATTCTTGGAAGTTGGAACGTACCATATCTTCAATCCCCTTGATCTTGTTCTTCTTCTTGTCTCTCGGAGATTTTATTTGTTTTGGTGGGACCCTTTTTTTTTGTTGAACGATAGTGGATCCTGACATACTAACCATAGTAACAAATATCCCGATCGGCTTAGGAAAATCCATTAGCGAGTTACCACGGACAAATCGGCTATCCGGACCGAATGAAATTTTCATTAGTAAGGATTGCTAGTAAGAACACCTTTGTACAGAGTACGGAGTAGACTAGATAGTATACATAGACTACTTCGTATAATGAGTCTTTTTTCTCATCCATTGGACTTTTGAATTTATTAAAAAAAAAGCTAGTCGTTGACTTAGTTTTAGAGAGAACAACTAGTTAGTAGTAGATACTCCGTACATGAACTGCTTAAATTATAAGTTACTAGTAGATTCGAGATCTTAGATTCCGCAGTAGCTACTCCGTATAATATATAGAATTAGATCTAGGTACATACGAAGTACTCTAAATAAACTGACATACATTGTATAATGTTGACAACTTGCCTACTACAAAGACCACTACGGAGTACAATTATACTCCATACTCAGTGACTTCATACCACTTACCCAGACCAGTGGTCCAATACTCCATAAGTATATATTTATACCTACGACATCATGGTAGCACCACGCGGCCACCACGCGGTGTCCACACCCTAATATGTACTCCGTACTCCGTATATGAATCTGATATGGATTGAGTCCTTTCTTTTTGGTGAAAATAATAATACTCATAATAATCATAATTAAATCATTAAATCAAATAATACCGGGTAGTAATACTCCGTAGTAATAATAGTACTCCGTACTCCGTAATAGTAATAATCATTGTGACCTGGTGGAAATAAAAACTAACCGCGTGGCCGAATTACTGGTACCACTGTTTCAGTAAAATCACTTTAGATTAGTCAGTCGATTTACTCCGCCGCATGAGTGGCTTAGTGTCAACACGTGCAATGCAGGGACTACGTACTACTCCCGCTTAGTAACTCCTTAGTACTCCGTACTCCTTACGAGTACTATCTAGAGTACTAACTTGAAGTACTACTCCGTACTCCGTACCTGGTACGTAGTCTTAATCTACAGTCTACGGCCGGCAACTTTCCAACTAAGTTAATATACTTTACTATTTACGAGTACTAGTACGATTGTACTACTATAGTACTAAGTACTAAGTGTGAACTCAACATGCAATATGATTCAAACCAGGACAATCCTTACCTAAACCGACACGGACCCTGCAAAAAGGAAACAGGGTCCTCGTATGTACTCCATGTACCTTCGACAACCGAATCCATGAACAGGTGCTCCACTAGAAGAGACCCTCAGAAAATCCAATCGAACGCGTCCAGTGATATTGACTCCGACCGTTGGTAGACAAGATGCCTGCAATTCTCTACGGAGTAATTTCTAACGGTTTCAAGGAGCGAGGAGCGAGGAGTGTGTGTGTGGACAGGGTCCTTCCTCACTTTGCAGCCCAAGACAAACAGGATCTGCGGCCCGCTCAAGTATAAAGCTGGGCAGCGCGCGATATCTACCAAGCCCGGAATCCTTTCACTTCTCATCAACCACTGGTCCTTCCTCCCTTCTTTCTTTTTTGGTTTCCCATTCACTCATTTGTTTCCTTCTTTTCACTCTTTTATATCAAAATGCGTTCTTTTTCGTCCATTGCACTCCTGTCTGTGATAGGAGCCGCTTCGGCCCAGGCTGGTCCTTGGGCTCAGTGTGGAGGCAAGTCCTTCACCGGCTCCGCGGAGTGTGCTTCGGGATGGAAGTGCCACGAACTGAATGAGTGGTTTAGCCAATGTGTACCTGGTAAGAGAGAGACAAAGGGTTCACTGCGCTTATCCGAAGGACAAAGAAAATCTAACTCTTCCAAACAGGCGCAGAGGGTACGACTCCGGCGCCCGTCAACTCAACTTCCAGCACGGGTACCGGCAAGGCACCTGCACCTCGTGCCAATGGTGCTTCCTTCGCCAAGGCTGATGGGGTCCAGTTCACGATTGACGGCCGCAAGAAGTACTACCCCGGCACAAATGCCTACTGGTTGCCCTTCCAGATGAACAATGCGGATGTTGACGCCGTGTTCGATCACCTGGAACAGAGTGGCCTGAAGATCCTCCGTGTCTGGGGCTTCAACGATGTGAACGCCGTTCCCGCTGCTGGAACCGTCTACTTCCAGCTTCATGACAAGGAGAAGGGCACTTCGACCATCAACGTCGGCAAGGACGGTCTTCAACGTCTGGACTATGTCGTGTCTGCTGCCGAGAAGCATGGCATCAAGCTGATCATTCCTCTGGTGAACAACTGGAAGGACTACGGTGGAATTGATGCCTATGTCAACGCCTACGGTGGCTCCCACACGGAGTGGTACACCAACCCCAAGATGCAGGGTTTGTACCAAGCCTATGTCAAGGCGGTTGTCACTCGCTACAGGGACTCCCCGGCGATCTTCGCGTGGGAGCTTGGAAACGAGCCTCGCTGCACTGGATGTAACACTGATGTCATCCACGGCTGGGCGACAAAGTCCAGCGCTTTCATCAAGTCTATTGATCCCAACCACATGGTGGCCATGGGTGACGGTACGTCTATCTGTGAAGTGACATTATGCACATGGCTAACGGTTCGTTTCAGAGGGTATGGGCTTGACTGTCGGCTCGGATAACTCCTACCCGTACGGTACCAGCGATGGCAACGACTTCGCCAAGAATCTTGCTATCCCAGACATTGACTTCGGAGTGTTCCACCTGTACACCGAAGACTGTGAGTGATTGTCCATCCGCATCCTTTTTTTTTTACCTTCAGGGTCTAACCGACAATTATAGGGGGTATTAAGGACAACTCCTGGGGCAATGGATGGATTGAGAACCACGGTAAGGTTTGCAAGGAGCTTGGAAAGCCGTGCCTGTTCGAGGAGTATGGCATTAAGGGCGACCACTGTGGCGAGCAGCTCAAGTGGCAGGAGACCTCCCTTGTGTCTGGAATGGCTGCAGATTTGTTCTGGCAGTATGGCCAGAAGCTCTCTACCGGCAACTCTCCCGACGATAGGTTTACCGTCTACCATGGTACCCCTGACTGGAAGTGCGCCGTCATGGATCATATCAGTCGTATCCCTAAATAGGCGAAGCACATAATTGGGAAGTTTGCGCGATTCGGAAGATCGAGTGCAACTCCACTCGCGAGGTGACCACCTTGTGTTGATTGCCTTCATGGCTTCTTGTCTTTCGATTCTTTGTATTTTTTTACATTCCTCTGCGGCAACTTTTTCATATTCCGTTTTTTGCTTTTTACAGGTGCAGACTCTCAGCTACCTATTAGTACCTTGTCTGCATATTGGTATATACAGTCTGTAAGTAGCAATTGACCATTCAGCAAACTCTTGGGTTGTTCTTTAGTAAGACGTTTCAATACTTAAATTTTAGAGATGATTTATAGCCTTAACCAGACCATCGTCTTTGTGACAATGAACGACAGCATCACTATTGCAAGCACTGATGACACCTGGTTAACCTACCAGGAGGCAATTTGAACATATTATTCGCTCGCGATGAATCTGTGGGTCGGATAATATCAGCCAGCAATATTGTCGGGATTGATAGGGGGATTAAATAAATTCCCCACATGGAGGGGTTTTGACATCATTCGGACCTTCTTCTCACCTTATAAATTCTTGTTCGTTCCCCTCCCAGGAAACTCTTCTCTCCTGCTCCTCTTTGAATTTCTTTCCCTGGTACTTGATCTTCGCATCCTTGAGTGGAATATCCCATTTCTTCCCACTACTTAATTGCACAAAATGGCCAACGTCGAGCACACCAAGTGAGTGCCCACATGTTCCTATCTAGGTGCAGGAAAACAGAAGAAGAAGAATATCAACTAACATCGCCCGTCTCATTATAGGAAGACCTACACCCTGAACACTGGGGACAAGATTCCTGCCATTGGTCTCGGTACCTGGCAATCCAAACCCAATGAGGTCCGTGAAGCCGTTAAGAATGCTCTCCTGAAGGGCTACCGCCACATCGACACGTATGTTATATCCCTCCTCCGGATTCAATCAACCGAAGTCCGGAATTGACAAACAATACTAGTGCGCTGGCGTATGGCAACGAAGCCGAAGTCGGACAGGGTATTAAGGATTCCGGGGTCCCCCGCAGCGAGATCTGGATCACCACCAAGCTCGATAACACCTGGCACCACCAGGTTGCTGAGGGCATTGACTCCTCGCTCAAAGACCTCGGCGTCGACTATGTCGACCTGTACCTTGTGCACTGGCCCAGCTCGACCGACCCCAACGACAAGTCCAAGCACCTCCCCGACTGGGATTTCATTAAGACCTGGCAAGAAATGCAGAAGTTGCCAGCCACCGGCAAGGTCAGGAACATCGGTGTCTCCAACTTCGCCATTAAGAACCTCGAGAAGCTCCTGAACGACCCCAGCACCAAGATCGTTCCCGCGGTCAACCAGATTGAGCTGCACCCTAACAACCCCTCCCCCAAGTTGGTCGCCTACAACACCTCCAAGGGCATCCACTCTACGGGCTACTCTTGTCTGGGCTCCACCAACTCTCCTCTCTACAAGGACCCTACCCTTCTCCAGCTAGCTGAGAAGAAGGGCAAGACTCCCCAGCAGGTGCTCCTTCTGTGGGGTATCCAGAAGGGATGGAGCGTCATCCCCAAGTCTGTTAGCAAGTCGCGTATTGACGCCAACTTTGAGATTGACGGCTGGAGTTTGACTGCCGAGGAGATCAACCAGCTCGACAATCTGAAGGATCGCTTCAAGGTTTGCGATGATAACTGGCTCCCTGTGAAGGTCTTCTTCGGCGATGATGAGTAAAGTATGACATTATGATATCCCTGTCAGATAGAGTATAAAGTTAAAGTATCCGTGAATACGGATTGTACATACAAATCGGTCCATTGTGTCCCAATGGTGGGCAAGCTGAAATTGACGTATTGTTGGTATCGATCTCTTGTCTTCGTTGCTGCTGTAGGCCTTGTTTGACTCTCTACAATATTTCCTCTCCGGTTTCTAGTAATAATGAACAAGTCACATCTCTTAAATTGCAGCCCACATGGGAAATGAGCATTATATCCTGATGTTTGAATGGCATTGCTGATTGCTCAGAGTGCTGATGTTTGCATTGTTTGTGCAATCCGTGATGTTGCAAAAAGTTTGAATGATGGTTCCTTGGGTTTGATAGCCAAGTGAATGATCTAGGTACACATGCTTAGGAATAGGTACTGGTTAGTAGCTCCATGGTAAACAAAAATGAAGAACAACAGGCTTTCTGTATACTAAGTACATCATTCATGTCACGGTCACGGTGCCATGCTCTGTTGTTTGCTTCCTAGAGGTCAGAAGATATTTCAAATATATATTCAGGGAGCGCTGTCATGATTGGAAGCATTTCGCAATCAGAATTTTCGCCAAAATTTCTCAAAATATTCTCCCTCAGAGAGCATTACAACTGTCTAAGATTGTACAAAATAATCTTTCTTACAGGCGATAAATCACTGTTATGTTCAAATATAGTAGTACTGATGGAGAGTAGTCAGCATGACCGCTTTGGGAGGGTCACAGAACTCTTGGCTTCAAGTTACACTGACACACGTGATGATCATGTGTTGCACCGCCACATTGTGCCGTTATCATCAGGCACCCACCGGTCATCCACTTCTCTATCTCCTTGATCTCTACAGTCCATCTCGGGGATGGTTTCTCCATTTTTACGTCTTAATTAGCCCGTTCCCCGCCATCAGCATCAGGATGCCGCCTTTCAGTGGGCACCTGCTGCTCCCAAAGGTTTGGAAAGCAGCGAGGTAAGTTATCGCTCAATCATTCTACCACAAGTACTTACTACTCCGTATATGTACATCCGTTCTAACGCCGCACCAGGTTTGCCTATGAGAAGGCTTGCAAAGCCATTAGAATCAAATTTCCAGAACAGATACAGTATGGAAACCTCCGACTTCAACCAGCCTTCGCACGTATACACCCTCACCAGCCGATCAACCGTGCCGCCGCAATCCGTCAAGCTCGTCGCCGCCACTTCTCCACTCGCGCGAGTTCCTTCGTTTCTGATCTCCGGCACGGACTGCAGGGTGATCGCGCTGCGTATCAGACATCCCGTGTTGCGGCAAACATTAACCGCCTTACCTCTCGGGCTCCCTTTGCGTCCACTCTTCGTCCGAACTTAACCGGCGGTACTCTTGGCCGTACGGCGGGAGGTTATGCATCAGGTGCCGGCCGGATCGGGGGTGTCCGGTATTTCTCGCATGGCCCAGCCGCACCCGCTCAGGTCATTCAGAATGTGTCGATGGGTGTCCGGGCATTCTTCCTTTCTGGACAGAAGGCCCGGTTCGACGGCTTTGACGCTGTCAGCGGAAATAAGAAGTACAAGGCCGTGAGCGCACTTCAAGACCAGGCCGAGCGGAAAATGACGGGAGTTCATCGGACCGCACCGGGATCCTCTATCGACTTTCAGCTTTCCCCTACCATCACCGCCTTTGGCCTGCAGAAGAAGATTGACCCGTCCGGCGCCTTCGCCTCCGAGACTCTCAACTCGGAGGGCCTCTTGGACATCCTTCATGCCGACTTTGGTCGTGCTTTGAAGGACTTGGCCGCTATCCTTAATGACCTCAAACGTTTGTCAACCCTGGGTGATCTTCCTATCTTGCTTCACGACAGGTCGACGCTCCGGGTGCGATTCCCCGGGTGTGATGCAGCCACTGTGGAACACCTCTGTGACGAGGTTGGGGTCCAGCGCGGAAAGATCGTGCAGGACGAGGATTTCGATGCTCATACGGGTGCTGATCTTGCGCTTCAGTTCCCCTTTGCCCCCAGTGTCCCTGCATCCCCGGAGACGGTGGATTACCTTTTCCCGAAGGAGTCATTCAATTCACTGGCACCCGAAGAAGTTGATTGGCAGGCTATGTTGTCTTCCGAGAATCAGACAGTGGCCTCGCCCGAGTGTCTTGGAAATTATGGACCTAGACTCAGCTTCGATGATGTAACTATGTTCGGCGAGAATCCCTGGCAGCAATGCTCTTCGTCATCCGGATATTCAAGTATGAACGTCAGCGAACTCGGTGATCGTGCATACTTCCATGAGATCGCAAGCATCGGTTTCCCTGAAAGTGCTTCGGGATATGACGGATCAGATGGAATACACCGATTCCTCGCGGAGTGTAACCGTGCTCCATCATTTCGTTAGCTACTTGTGTTTTGGGTTATGTTCATTGCAGTTTCCTTTGTTCATTTGTTCGACCTCTAACCGAAATGTAGTCATATCATTCATTGTTAATATCTAGCTCGGTTGTTTAATTCACTAACTGTTACTTGCCTTGTAAACCATGCATCATATACGATAAAGATATGCATCACTGTCATCTCGTAGCTGTATCCCGAACTCCTTTAAGAGAAAGCGAGAAAATCATACACTATATTATCTGTAACACGCGTGTACGACACCCCTATGAAAAGCCTCTGCATACCGTGGACAAGCTACACAACTATCAAATTGGCGTTTATGATATGTTTTGCCTTTGGCTAGAGGAGATATTCAATCACCAGGTCAAGGAGGGTATGCAAGAAATCCTCCGTCGGCATTTTGACAACCATTCAGTCAAATAAATCACATCTGCCCGGACTCTCGGACCGACGATACGCCAACGATCTGACCACGTAGGAAGTAAGGTTGCAGAGGTTAAAGACAATCACCGGACCGGCGTGCATTTAATCGATCCTGTAAGACGGAGAAACAATGCAAGTGCTTCCAGCTGACAGTCCTGGACTTGAAACCAGGAGTGTTTTTGAGTTTCTTCCTTCATTCAAGCCTTTATTCCAGGGTAATTTTGCATTGATGTGGAGCTTAAAAGGGTACGACGCTACATCCTTGTGGATGGAATGATTATACCACGAGGTCGAAAATTAACCAATGCCTGAAGGATCACTCAACTCCGCACCATTTCCGTTAAGGGCAGAGCCCGTCTCGGCCTGCGAAGCGATGCTAGGCTTCGTCTTGGATCTGGAAGATGAAACAGGTTTTATGGACTCGAAGTAGACCCTGTGACAGTCACTTTTGACCGAAGAGTTCCTTCAATTTCTTTCCGTGTATTTGGCTCTTCCTTTATTGACCGCGGAATGTAGATATAAATGGGACCTGATGTCCTGCAGAAATCAGGCATGGGAGCCGGAATATCAGCCCACTATCACTAGTAGAATACCGTGGTTGCCCAGTTGACTTGTCCTTTCATTATGCAGGCCCTCAACATGCGGTCCCTTTGGGCTCTGTCACCGTTACTCTTCTCCGTCGCAAGGGCTTTACCCCCTGCGAGTCCTACTGGTTTTACTTCGTCATCTGTTCCTGAGTCGAGCCCTCCTGCCCCTACTGCAATGGCAGTGGGAGGCGGAAATCCCTTCGAGGGTCGTCAGCTCTATGTGAACCCACACTACAAGTCCGAAGTGGAGAGTATTGCTATCCCATCCATGACTGGGCCGCTGGCTCAGCAGGCTAGCGCTGTAGCGGATGTGCCGTCTTTCTTTTGGCTGTAGGCTATCCCATTTGTATGATCAACTGAAGTCTGTACTGATAGAGATTTTGTATAGGGACGCGACAGCCAAAGTCCCCACAATGGGCGAGTACCTACAGGACATCAGGAGCAAGAACGGTGCCGGAGCGAATCCTCCCCTGACTGGAATCTTCGTCGTGTACGACTTGCCCGATCGTGACTGCGCGGCGCTGGCTAGCAATGGGGAGCTCCTTATTAGCGACGGTGGAGTCGAAAAGTACAAGGCATATATTGATTCTATCCGGGAGCAAATTGTGCAGTATTCGGATACCCAGATGATCTTGGTTATCGGTGAGTGGTCCTTTACCCTGAGATAGAAAGCTATGTTGCAGATTATTAACTTCCAACAGAGCCTGACAGCCTGGGAAATTTGGTAACTAACATGAACGTGCCAAAGTGCGCCAACGCTAGGGATGCATATCTGGAATGTACCAACTATGCCCTGACGCAGTTGAATCTGCCGAACGTTGCTATGTATCTTGACGCCGGTTAGTCTGCCCTTTGTCTGTATATTTGAAGCACTACTGACAGCCAACAGGTCACGCAGGATGGTTAGGCTGGGATGCGAACATCGGTCCCGCAGCAGAACTCTATGCCTCCGTATACAAGAACGCATCCTCCCCAGCTGCCGTGCGTGGTCTGGCCACTAATGTGGCTAATCTCAACGCCTGGTCAACCGACACATGCCCTTCATATACACAAGGCAGTAGCACCTGTGACGAGAAGACCTACATTAACAAACTTGCGCCCCAGCTCGCAAGTGCCGGTTTTGACGCTCACTTCATCGTTGACACAGGTCCGTTCTCGAACAATCCTTGACCACTTTACCTCGTCTAACTTGTTCGCATAGGTCGTAACGGAAAGCAACCCACCGACCGACAGCAATGGGGCGACTGGTGCAACGTAATGGGAACGGGTTTTGGCGCCCGTCCAACCACCAACACTGGAGATGAACTCGTCGATGCTTTCGTCTGGGTTAAGCCCGGTGGTGAGAGTGATGGAACCTCAGATACTTCGGCAAACCGCTATGATTCACACTGTGGAAGCAATACTTCACTTAAGCCTGCCCCTGAAGCTGGCACTTGGTTCCAGGTCAGTATCACTTGCCTTTGTTGCTTACTATCTGCTAATAATATATGTGAAGGCTTATTTCGAACAACTTTTGACGAACGCGAACCCTCCTTTTTAAGTTGGAGATTGGATTTGAGGGAGGAGTCTTCATGTACATACATTCCATACCTACAGTAGTGTTGGTTCATTATGGAAATGGTAGGAATTTTCGTGATTTGTTCAACATGCCCCTACAGACTCCAAGTATTTACCCAAGGAATTATTGAGGTAGGAACGATAGGGGTCTGAAGCATCGAAACGATCAAGTAAGGAAACAAGGCCCTTTTAGGTAGAGTCTATCAAGAGTTCATATTCACACACCACAGATCACAATGGCAGACTTTGAGGCGCTATACTCAATGAACCTCCTACTATCACAGTGAATACCAAAACAAAGAAATTCTCCCTGAAGGCATTCACTCATCAAAACTGCCATCACCTGATGTTGGGGAGTATTTCCTATAAAAGCAATGCTCTAATTCTCCTGATCCCTCAGTCTTCAGTCATCCTCTTCCTCCAAACCCTCCCCATACAACTCACCTTCTACCCTGGCCCCACCGTCATCATGGCGCAAGAATCACTTATCACGCTGATGCAACAGCAGTTTGACAGTCTCAACCAGAATCTAAATCTACGCGTCGATAATTTGGAGAAATCTTTCAACTCACGAGTCGACAACCTACAGGAATCTTTTACCTCACGAGTCGACAACCTCCAAGACTCCCTCAGCTCACGAGTCGACAACCTACAGGAATCCTTTACCTCACGAGTGGACAACCTTCAAGACTCCTTCAGCTCACGAGTCGACAACCTCCAAGAATCTTTGAATCGACGTGTCGATGGTTTGCAGGAGTCGCTTACCCAACGACAGTGTGAATTCGAAGAATCTTTGAACCGCCGTGTCGATGGTTTGCAGGAGTCGCTTACCCAACAACATACTGAATTTGAAGAATCTTTGAACCGCCGTGTCGATACTTTACAGGAGTCCCTTACCCAGCGAAATATCGAGTTAGAGGAATCTCTTACCCGCCGTTTGGATGATTCCTTAACCCAGCGAACCGATGCATTGGAAAGGAGGCTTATCCAACATATGGTCGATTTCCATAATACTGTGATTCAACCGCAGTTTGATGAGATAAATTATGGTCTTGAAGTTCGCGATAAGGGTATTAAGAGAGAGTTCCAAAATGTTTATGAGCGACTTGACAGAGTGGAAGAAAGAATGGACAGATTGGAAGAACGGATGGACCGAATGGAAGAACGAATGGACCGAATAGAAAACCGGATGGACCGATTGGAAGAACGAATGGACCGATTGGAAAAACGGATGGACAACTTTGAAATCATCCTCCTGAACTCCAAAATCTCTTTTGTTAACCAGCCCATCCGCCCACTGCAAATGTATGGCGAAGATGGCTCACCTGCTCCTATCCCCAAGGAATTCCCCCCCACAGCATTTGGGTTTTACAAACTCAAGGAGAAGATACACTGTATGTTTTGCTCACTACGATTGAATCACCGGAGTATATGGCTAACAGCACAAAGGGTTGAAGCTAGAGAAGCTCATCAAATACTACCAGCTGGAGGAACAGGCAATCCAAGCTACTACACACTACGACTCATTGCCAAATGCCGAACAAGGATATTCGGAACAGAATCTGGTTCAAGCCATTTCCTCGAATGCCTGGGCTATTGTCATATTACTTGGGGGGCGTATTGGTATTGATTGTGATGCACTCCATGACCGAGTTACACAATTCGAATTTCGGAAGGAAGCGCCAACAAAGCGATCCGGAAGCGACTTGCCCAGCAGAAGTAAGCGGGTGATTACCAAGTCAGGCATTCCTTTGTCGGACCTGATCCGAACCGTTTCTGATGCACAGCGACAGGCAGATGTATGTGAGCAATCTGAAGTCCATACCATGCTGCATTGGGAAGTTGACACAGAAACGTTCAAACAGACTGAGCGCTATCCCCATGATACCGAGTCCAATGTTTCGCCTGCTCAGAAAAAGAGCTCGAAAGGTTCTCCCAGTTCCCTAGGGGAGCAGCGTAGACATGGATCGGAAAACGGCTCCTGTTTTTCCCTCTTTTATGGGGATACAGAGAAAGCGACCTCGTCAGTACAGCGAACGGAGCCCTTCAAGGAAGGCAGACATGGTTCTCATAGCTCTCCAGGGGAGCAGCATGGACATGAATCTGGAAGTAGCTCCTGCTTTTCCCTCTTTTATGGGGATACAGAGAAAGCGACGTCGTCAGCTCAGCGAACAGAGCCCTCTGAGGAAGGCAGACATGAGTGAATAGTGCCAAGATGTAGAATAGCCCTGACAAGTTGCTGGCTACTGCTGGAAGTTAGTGCAGGCCTATTACACATGACGCTTGGAGATTTTTTGTTATTTTCAGGTCAATATCAGTGGTGATTAGTGTGCATAGATGTGCAGAATGCCAGATAGCATGTTGACCAGGAAAATGGGAACTAGTAGTATGGAGTACACTGATACTAATTTAGTTCAATTGACATATTACCTCTGATGTGGATCCGTATAAGATAGTTCAGAAAGAGAATATGTCCCTTGAAAACAAAAAAACCAACCGTGGGATATTATGCTAGCCAACATACTCCCCTATCTTCCTGTCCGTGCACAATATACTTAGGGGCACGGGATCAGAACAAAGGCGGTGAGAAAAAACACAGACAATAACCTCACCGCCCACCCCGCGCTAATCCTGTAGAGGATAATCCACTGATAACGTGAACACACTGCAACCACTCAAGAACTTGGATATCATCGTCTCCGTGACCCTTGTTGTTCCTCCCGAGCATTACTCGAGCTGTGACTGTCGAGTCTCCAAGGAAGATTATTCCAGCTGTGTGGTTCTGAGGCTTCTCCTGTTCTGGGGTGTCCAACCCAGTCTCTCAGCAACTGCTACAGGCAAAGTCAAGAAAATAATCTTACCTTCAGATCCAGAAACTCCTTTCGTATCGTCAACACGACTTCAGAATCATGATGGAGGACTTTAATAGCGAGACTGATAGTGACTATACCAGTTACTGGAGAGATTGGGTAAGTCTTTCGTTGTTTTCCTAGGATCGCGCGAGTCTGAGTGGGTGGAGGGCGTTTGCGACTTGACTGCGGGTGAAGGAAGGTGCATGGTGATACTGGACGGTGCAGTTGCAGCAACAGAACAACAGTGGGAGAGTTCTGTTGGGTGCCTAAAGGAGCAGCATTTCCACTTTGGGAAACAATCTCACTCCTCCACTTAACAACCCCAAGAATCACCTGTCACCTCTCTGCATCTGAAGAATGGAGTCTCCCTCATCCAGCAAAAACCAATTGGAGCTGTCTAGCACTCCATCTACCCCTTCTGCTGTTCCCAAATACTTCAAAACAGACCCTAGTTTTCGCACTTCTCAACTTCGATTCCCTATCTACCTGCCACCGCTCTCCGATGATGCAGCTAATTGGCGCACGCAGTTCATCTCCTCCCGCGGAAACGAGTACTTCTGTGAGATTGATGAGGAATATTTGACTGATCGTTTCAATCTTACTGGACTCAACACCGAAGTGGCATACTACCAGTACGCTTTGGATCTGGTGACCGATGTGTTCGACCTCGATGCGGATGACGACCTGCGCGAACAAATCGAAAAATCAGCACGTCATCTCTATGGACTTATCCACGCAAGATACATCGTCACCACTCGTGGTCTGGCCAAGATGGTATGTGGTTACCTGGCGAATGTCCTCATAAAGTCCTCATCCTCTAACCATAGTCTAGGTCGACAAGTACAAGAAAGGCGATTTCGGCAAATGCCCCCGGGTGATGTGCGAAGGACAGCCTCTTCTGCCCATGGGCCAGCATGACATCGCGAATATGAGCACGGTCCGTCTTTACTGCGCCAAGTGTGAGGATCTCTACAACCCCAAGTCGTCTCGCCACGCTTCTATCGACGGTGCCTATTTTGGTGCCTCTTTCCCTAGCATGCTCTTCCAGGTTTACCCAGGCTTGGCCCCTGAGAAGAGCATCACCCGCTACGAACCTCGTATTTATGGATTCCGGGTTCACGCAGCTGCGGCACTGGCCCGCTGGCAGGATCAGTACCGTGAGGACATGAAGGCGCGTCTTCGTGATGTCGGTATGGAGGCCAAGTATGTCGAAGATGAGGAAGTGGATGACGAGGAAGATGACGACGACGAGGACCAGATCCTTGATTCGAAGGAGCGGGTTGTGGGTGATGCTGTCTCCGGTAGTATGGACCTGGGCATCTGAGAGACTACTCTGCTCATTCTGATGTCCTGTCTGGTTTTGATGATACCAACGCTCACGCTGCCTTGACTTTGATACCACGAATTCACTCCCTCATCTTATCACATACAAAACCCACGCCTCGTCCTTTTTTCTTGTCCAAAATCCTTGTCTGCACGTGCTATCTTTTTTCCACTTTTCAAAGCACATTTGGACTAAGGCTTTCCCTTCACTTGCAGTTCTCCATCCGTGGGCGCATAAACGGTTTTCTTCTCTTCTTTCCTGTACTCTGAAATCATGAACACCGGTGGGCGTTTGAAAGTTTTGAAAATGGCCGGTCTAATTTCTTTTCTTTTGATGTTTACTAGTTTCATATTCCTTGATCGACCTTTAGTGGAGACGTAAAATGAACGACGATCTAATCTGCATTCCATTCCATGAGCTTTACTGTAACCTACGCCGAGGTTTCCTTCTGTAACTTCTCAATAGTGAACGCAATAGCTCTTGCCAACTCTTCCCCCTTTTGCCAGCACTCATCATGCTCCCCTTTCAAAGACAGCGCTTCAACGGATCTCTTTACGTCCTGACACTTCACCCATCCATCCAACAGAGCAGCCCTCATCCCCTCCCACTGTTTAGCATCCACAAGTGAATCGCCAGACGAGTACGCCAAGACCGCCAAACGACCAGCCTTCCAGCCACCCTCCACACCATCCTCCCCCGGTACCACAGCAGGAGACACCGCATCCCACACCGTCTCATCCGCCCCAAAAGCCCCCTCCACAATCTCCTGATACGCCGGTATTCCCTTAAACGTATCCCGCAGCAACCTCAAATCATAAATCCCCGCAACCCCGACCACCGCCACCGGACCATGTGCTACACCGGCATTAAACCGACCCATCACCGACTGAAACGCCAATGTGCCCCCACAGCTGTGTCCAACCAGTATATACCGTTCCCCGAACCCGTATTTGCCCTGCAGGAAGGCGATGGCTGTCTGCACGTCATTAATGTGATCGGGGTGTGTGGCGCCACGGTATTCTCGGGGGTTGGTACTTGTGCGATCTTGGGGGTGGTGCAGATGGGGGCTTAGGCGGTAGGAGATGGAGGCGAATGCGGCGATGTGACGCTGGGTGGAGGTGTAGGTTGGGGATGTGGTGAGGAGGGATTCGGCGGCGTTGGCGAAGTTCAGGGAGGTTATATCTGGGTCGTGCCAGGCGCCGCCGTGGATTAGGCTGGGGGGGGATTACTTGTTAGTGGGTTGGAGTTTGGGTGAGTGCGTGTTACTATACATTAGCCAGTAGCCTTTGGGTGGGGGTTCTGATAAGGTGGTCACTGTTACGGTTTGGAGATTGTGGTCTGAGCTGTAGGTGAATGTTTCGGTGGGCATTTTTTAATAATTATTTTGTTGGTTGGGGGTGCTGTGCAGTGTGGTGGTTAGTTCTTGAATGTAGTGGTTGGTTAGTTGGAGGGGTTGTTTGGCGGAGTAACTAGTGGGGCTGATTCCTATTGATAGAGTGGGGGAGGTAATGGCATGTTCTTGACAATATTTTGCTTATGTGTAGTAGAAGAGAGACGATGTTTGGAAAGAGGGATCAAAGGGAGGATATGGAGTGTATAGGGAGTGTAAAGTAGGAGTAGAGAATTGAAAGTGTTTGTCCTTCCCAAAAAGGATGTCTAGACTGATCCCGTGAGGGCCATAGTGCGCTAAACCGCATTGGGCGCTAGGCGGTGGGAAAAGCATGAATTCAATCCACACAAACCATCGCCGGTTGTCAAGACTCAACCCATTGTCGCCGTCGAAAACGTATACCTGGGCAGCACATCCAACATGGCGGAGTATGTTTGTCACTCGTCGTAAATCGCTTCGTGTAAATGCCTGCTAACACTGCAACCAGGAAAGAAATCCCCCTCACGGCCGTCAAGGTCGATGCCTTGGTACGATATTGGCCCCGAAAAATCACCCCCGCTCTTTTCATAGCGACAGTGATGCTTACTAAATTCGCATATAGGTGGTCATGAAGATCATCAAACACTCCTCGCAAGCTTTCCCGACGACTGCGACCGGTTCGATCGTCGGTATGGATGTGGACGGTGACCTGGAGATCACGAACAGCTTCCCGTTCCCCGTTGTCGAGATGCCCGCCGAGTCGCACTTCGACAACACCGCTCCTAACCCGGCTGCCGCCGCCCCTCGTGCGAAGGCCAATGTGGCTTACCAGACGGAGATGATCCGCATGCTTCGGGAGGTCAACGTCGATGCGAACAACGTCGGTTGGTACACCAGCGCGAACATGGGTAACTTCTTCAACATGAACGTGATCGAGAACCAGTTCTTTTACCAGAAGGAGATGAACGAGAGGACAGTCGCTGTCGTGCACGATGTCAGCCGCAGTGCCCAGGGAAGTGTCAGTCTGCGGGCCTTCCGTCTGTCTTCCAAGTTCATGGCTGCTTTCAAGGAGAACAAGTTCACCTCGGAGGAGTATGTGTTGATCCCGCGGTGGCATATTTTGCCTGTTACTAGCAGTCTATATGTGCGTTCCCAGGTGATATGAACGGTGTGCTAACGCCTTCCAGGCTCCAAAAGTCCAACCTCAGACACCAGGACATCTTCGTTGAACTTCCAGTTGAAATCCACAACTCTCACCTGATCAACTCTTTCATCCACCAGCTTCAGTGCCCCAACCAGTCTTCTCCTACAGATCTTCCCCCTTCTCTGGCCGCCCTGGAGAAAGGTCCGTTCGTCAAGGAAAACGTGCTGGCCCCCAACTACGACAACCTGTCCCTCAGCATTGACCCCTTCCTCGAGAAGAACTGCGACCTTCTCCTGGACAGCATCGAGACTCACCACACCGAGACAAACAACTTCCAGTACTACCAGCGCTCACTCGCTCGTGAGCAGTCCAAGATCACCGCCTGGCAAGCCAAGCGTAAGGCCGAGAACGCCAGCCGTGCGACCCTCAAGCAGCCCCTCCTGCCCGAGGACGAGTGGCAGCGCCTGTTCAAGCTGCCCCAGGAGCCCAGCCGCCTGGAGACGATGCTGAACACCCGCCAAGTAGAGCAGTACTCGCGCCAGGTCGACAGCTTCGTTTCAGCAACAACGAGTAAGATGTTTGCGGTGAAGGGAAATCTGCTGCCCGGAGAGACCGCCAAATAGAGGAGCCGAGGTGACTGATGATGATTTGTCTCAACTGGGGGATTCTGGGTATCGCATGCATGACCTTACGGCGTAGGGAGGGAAAATTCTGTATCTGACTGTTAATATGTCTGTTTGCTTATTCCAGGGACGAATAGAGTTACGGGATATGACTGTCTTGGTTCCTACCCACCTTGTCCACCTACTTACCTCCATATCCATCTGTCCTGCCCAAGTCCATGCATCAACTCGATGAATAGGTTGAACCTGCCCTAATTACCCTAGGGCAACTCCGGCACGTGATATTGATCACTCCAATGACCTCATGGCCTCGATAACCGATTAGATAAAGAACCTGTTATTGTAATATCGTTTCATCTTCCAATGTCCATTGCTATTTCTTAGTTGCTTTAGTCTAATCCAGCCATAAAACAAGCCATCTTCTTCCCCACATTCTATATTCTATCCCCCTTACAAGCCTCCTTACCTATCTAGCCTTCCATACATCCCAGGCCCAACCAAAACAGAAACTACTAACCAAAGAGAAAAGAAATTCCACCCGGAGCATTCCTTACCTGCGAGCAAATCCACTGACCAAACCAGCCTCCTCCTCCCATCCATCTACCCGCCCTCATACCATCTGGTTAGGAGAAATGGTCTCCTGCGTGATCCTGGACCTCACTCCTGGACATGGACGAAGAACCGTTACTCGAATCGCGGATGAAAGAAACAGGGGGCGTGTTTAGGGCCTGGAGATGTTCAGGTGTTGGCCTTGGAGACGTTGGAGTGGGTATATGGTGCTTGATGGGTGGGATCTATGCTTAAAAGGAATGTCGCGGTATTTTACGATTTTTGAGGGTCTGATGGGGTGTCTCATAGATAATGTATCAATATAATTGTTTTTGTTTGGACTTCAACTCATCGAGAGGAGAGTATCACGGTGTTCATCGTTAATCATACATGCATGCATCAGGTATACAAAATCTCAGTGAAGAGACAATTTCATCAGCCAAAGTCATCAACGCATTCAAAGTCAATATCAAGTTTCATATCCAAGAAGCTTGGATTGGTGTCATCGCGTCATTCCAATCATCAGAAAATGCAGGGAAAATCAAGAAGTATTTGTCTGGCATCACATCGTCCTGTCGAACGTAGCCCTGACTAACAAGATAGGCAGGTTCTTTCTCCGTAAACATACCATCAAAAGCCGGTCAATTTCTTAAACCAGTTCGGTCGCCTTCCTCCAGAGATTGGAAGTGGTTGATCGTAGCGGTCATGTTTCGCCCCACGGTCTCGTTCATAGTCTCCACTACCGGAGCTGCTCTTAACTCCCCTCTCAGACCTACGAGCCTCGCGTTTCCGAGCGCGCACCTCTTCAATCTCTTGATCAGTAAGTCCAGGATATCTGGCCCGTCTTCTTGCCTTTCGGCGTAGATCATGTCGGGCCTCCTCGTCTGATGAGATTGAGTGTGCCCCGTTCATAGGTTCTCCCGGACCGGGAGGCGTGTCCATTACAGTAGGCACAATCGGAGGTGGCTCGGGGGGGTCGCTTGCTTGGGAGTTGATCCAAGACGAGGTTTTATCCCTGCGTCCTCCAGGCGGCATCGGTGAAGGTCTCGTCTCGTCTGATGCTCTAGACCTTCGGTGCCTAGCGCGTTCACCGTCGTCTCCAGGACGGTGAGAACTATAGGCCTTTTCAGGGTCTCCACCCTGCATATAAAAGTCCCTGGTAGCACTATCATCGATACGCGAGTGCCGTTTTCTGGATCTCGGATCGTAGCCAGGGTTCACGTCCATTTCCGCCTCCCTTCGCCGTCTCCGTTCACGCCGTTCTGCAGCCTTGGCTTCGCGGGCCTCCACTTCTCTGGCATCATGGGCTTCCGCCTCCCGGGCCTCCTGCTCCTCCCGGGCACGGCGCTCTTCACGAGCAGCCCGACGAGCCATCTTTTCCTCTCGGTGTCGTTGTGCCCTCTCTTCTTCCTCTCGAAGCTGCAATTCCTGCATCTCGCGCTCACGAGCCCTGTGTCTCTCCCGTCGTCCTGCCCGTCGTTCTTCGGCTTCGTGGAATTCGCTGTGTCGAGGCTGATCGACATCAACTTGTCGAGACGCACGTCGTGCTCTGTGCGCCTCTCTCCTAGCATCGACATCTTCTACCTGGATTTCTGGGATAGCCATTGCCGGTCCAGTATCAGTAGCATAGCCCTCACGTTCAGGATCTGGTCTCGACGAGCGTCTTCTTCTCTCCTCTCGTCTCTGGCGCCGGGCGTCCTCTCGCTCCGGTTCTGTCATATACCTTCCATCCTCATCACGGTAGGACCTAGATTTGTGGCGTTCGGGCATTTCAGGACGGATGTTTCGGCGCAATGATCCAATCAATCCCATGATACCGCCAGTTTCTGCTTTCTTCGGCGCAGTATTTGACCGCTTTACACGTCTCTCTCTCGGAGCTTCGACGAATGCTATATCATCAGGTCCGGAAATAATGTCTGGCCCCTGCTGAGTCGGATCTGCATCAACCATAACAGCATCTTCTTGGAGATCTCCATGTCCCGATCGTGACTGAATTAAGAATACGTCATTAGTTGCTGTGCCAGTTTGAGCTGCCATTGCTGTCTTACCTTCCTCCTCGACCTTCTTTCTGAAGGTCGCGACTCCCGAGAGTCAGCCTTTGGCTCTCCATCTACATCATCCCGATTGACCACAACAATGTCTTCATCGTCAATGGTATATGGGTCGCGAGCACCTACAATAAACATATTAGCAATGTTTGACGAAGAAATGTGACAAACATCGAGGACCATACTAGATCTCTTTAGCGTCCCACGCGGTCTCTCTCGCCTTGATCCCGGTGGAGGAGCACCCATCATGCGGGCGGCCTTGTCAGGCATCTCGAGCTGCTCATCCGGCGGTGGAGAAGGGAACGCAGGACCATCCATATCTGCAGGTGGGCGTCTTGATGTGTGCCTTGAAGCGGACTCCCCGTGTCTTCTCCCAGATTTTGTTCTCGAAGGTGGAGGTGGGCCCCCAAAAATGAAATTCGAGATTGCCGCAACCCGATCGTGTGTAGCCTCCCGTTGCCTGTCCTTCTCAGGTGCCAACGGTCTCTCTATATTATTCTCCGGCACTTTTGGTCGCGAATGCCTGGATGATTTCAACCTTGTCATTCCAGAAGGGGATTGCTCCCTTCTGGTATGCTTTTCTTCCCGGTGACTTGGCCTTTTTGCGGGGGGCACACCATCCCACATGGCCCAAGATATGCTACCAGGCGCACGCTCAACGCGCGGACGCTCCTTCCCTGCCGACCTCTCCGGTGCAGCTGATTCAGGTGGCGGTGTCGGAGGACCTCCGGCAGCTTCTGCAGGAGCATCGGCCGCTGGGACGTCTGCGGGAGGTGGTGCTGGTTCTACAGTTGAGACAAACCTTTGACTTTTCCTAATTTTCTTCATGGGTTTCCCAGGCTCTGGAGCAGGCGGCTCAGCGGGCTCGGGCGCTGGCTCGGGCTCAGCCCCGGGCACATTGACAGGGGCAGAAGCAGAAGCAGGTTCGGGTTCAGGATCGAGTGCTCGTGCGGGCTCTGGCCCTGGGTCTGGCGCAGCTTGAGGCTCAACAGTTTTGACTGTCTTCTTTTTCTTCTTTTCAGTTTTTGGAAGAGGGATTGGTTCTGACTCTGGAATCGGCTCTGCCGCAGCTTGAGGCTCAACAACCTGGGCTATCTTTTTCTTCTTTTCGGTTTTTGGCAGAGGGA
>ML739102.1:0-55008 GCA_009193565.1 Aspergillus coremiiformis | reverse complement strand
CTCTGGAATCGGCTCTGCCGCAGCTTGAGGCTCAACAACCTGGGCTATCTTTTTCTTCTTTTCGGTTTTTGGCAGAGGGACCGGTTCTGGCGCAGCTTGAGGCTCAGCAACTTTGGCAGTCTTTTTCTTCTTTTCGGTTTTTGGCAGGGAGACTGGTTCTGGCTCTGGAACTGGCTCAGCACCAGGCACAACCTCCTCAGCAGGAGCAACCTCTTCGGCAGGCGTAGGCTCCGGTGCGGGCTCCGGCTCTGCTAGGGGTTCTGATGTTGGAGGCTCAGGCGCAGGAGGCTGGGGCTCAGGGACAACAGTCCTTGCTTTCTTCTTGTCGTTCTTCTCGACCTTCCTGGACAAGATCACTGGCTCAGGCTTAGGTTCTGGCTGCTTTGCTGGTTCTGACTTGGGTGGATGCTCAATCTCTAGAGCCCTTGCTTTCTTCTTGTCTTTCTTCTCGGCCTTCTTGGACAAGATCACAGGCTCAGGCTTGGGTTCTGGTTGCTTTTCTGGCTCTGGCTTAGGTTGAGGCTCAAGCTCCGGCTCATGCTGTACTTCCGGCTCGAGCTCCGCTGGCGGCTCCGAGGAAGGAGGTGGTGGCTCCTCGAATTCGTCGTCAAACGCATCCGGGAAGCTTCCCGGTACAGTCTCTCGTATAACCTTTTTCTCAATGACAGGCTCAGGCTTAGGCTCAGGTTCATGTGAAGGTTCAGGGGGTCCCTCCACTGGCGGCGGCACCTCCGTCGCCTTTGTCTTTTCCGCCGACTCTCCCTTGGACTTTTCTTTCTTTTTTTCCTCAAGGACTTTAATGCGCTCAGCGACTGACAGTTTGGTTGATGACTTGGTCTTTGAGGTGGCAGGTGTCTTTGTTGGCGGCGCGGCTGGCGGCTGGGGTTCTACGACTTCTCCGACTGGCGCGTCAGCCGCCGCAGCCGCTCCAGCGTCTCTAGGCACTTCCCCTACGTCAAAAAGCAGATCATCTTGGGCAGGCTGAAGATCGGGCTCTCTCATTTCCTCGACCAATTTTTCCTTTTCTGTTGACTTCTTTTTAGTGGCCTTATGTATTCCCATAGTAGCTGCTCCGAAGCTTGCCCAGAACCCTCTGGCAGGCTTAGACGGTGTTTCCTCGACATCAAGTCCTTTCTTTTTAGAAGGCTTTGTAATAACTTCATCCCAAAGAGGCTCTTCTGGTATGCTGTCAAACGAGTCACTCTCCGGCGATAATCCCAAGGAAGGAGGCGTCGGCGCCGGCGGTGGAGGCTCATCATTAACTTTGATTTTCTTGGACTTCTTCTTGTCCTTTGGAGGTGCCAAAATTCCCCAGTCATCGTCATCTAGCTCTTGAGTAACTGGTTCAGAGATTACCTCTGGCTCCTGTGCTGTTTCAGGGACTGGTTCTGGGAAAGGTTCTTGGGCCTGTTCTGGTTCTGGTTCTAGCACAGGCTCTTGCACAGGCTCTTGCACAGGCTCTTGCACAGGCGCAGCTGCTGGTGGCCATTCGAAATCTTTACCAGGAATTGGTAACCCTTTCTTTATTAATGATTTCTCTCGCTTCTTTCGATCCTTAGATGGAAGGTTATCCCAATTATTATACAGCGGATCATCCGGCAGAGTAGGAGCTTCGGGTTCCGGTTCGAGTTCGGGCACAGCTTGAGGCTGGAGCTCTTCATTTGCAGGTTCAGGAACGGGTTCTGTTTCTTGTTTGGCTTCCTGCACAGGCTCGGGCTCTGGCTCCGGTACTAGGTCTTGTACGGGTTCCTCGACGACTGGCTCCGGCGGCGGAGGTGGTGGCCAGTCAAAATCCTTACCTGGAATCGGCAGACCTTTTTTAATCAAAGATTTCTCTCGCTTCTTCCGATCTTTAGATGATAGATTATCCCAGTTATTGTAGAGTGGGTCGTCTGGTAGTTCAGGACCTTTCTTTTCAGGCTCGGGGTCGGGTTCAGGCTCAGCTACTGGCTCTGGCTGTGGCTCTGGATCACGCTCAGGCTCAGGCTCAGGCTCAGGCTCGGGTTCATGTACCGGCGCCGGTTCTGGTGCTGGCTCTGCTTCGGGTTGCACTTCTGGCGTTGGTTCTGGCTCTGGCTCTGGCTCAGGTTCATGTACCGGCACCGGTTCTGGTGCTGGCTCTGCTTCCGGCTGAACTTCTGGCTCCGGTTCTGGCTCCGGCTCCTTTACAACAGGTGCTGGTGGTGGACGAGGCGGCCAGTCAAAATCCTTACCAGGAATTGGGAGACCTTTCTTAATCAAAGACTTCTCGCGTTTCTTTCGGTCCTTGGATAAAAGGTTATCCCAGTTATTATAGAGTGGATCATCTGGCAGTTTAGCTTCGGGAATAGGTTCTGGTTCTGGCTCTGGCTCTGGCTCTGGTTCTGGCTCTGGTTTAGCTGCTGGCTCTGGCTCTGGCTCTGGTTCTGGCTGAACTTCTGGCCTTGGTTCTGGCTCTGGCTCCGGCTCCGGCTCCGGCTCCTTCACAACAGGTGTTGGTGGTGGACGAGGCGGCCACTCAAAATCCTTACCAGGAATTGGGAGACCTTTCTTAATCAAAGACTTCTCACGTTTCTTTCGGTCCTTGGATGGAAGATTATCCCAATTATTATAGAGCGGATCATCTGGCAGTTTAGCTTCGGGAACAGGTTCTGCCTCTGGTTCGGGTTCTGGTTCTATCTCTGCCTCTGCCTCTGGTTTAGCTGCTGGTTCTGCCTCTGGCTCTGGCTCAGGTTCAGGTTCAGGTACAGTCACAGGTTCCAGTTCCCGTTCAGCTGCAGGGTCTGGCTCTGGCTGATGCTCCGGTTCAGGTTCGGCCACGGAGTCCACCACTGCAGGTGCAGGTGCTGGTGGTGGCCACTCAAAATCCTTACCGGGAATTGGAAGTCCTTTCTTAATCAAAGACTTCTCACGCTTCTTTCGGTCCTTGGATGGAAGATTATCCCAATTATTATAGAGCGGATCATCTGGTAGTTTAGCTTCGGGAACAGGTTCTGGTTCTGGTTCTGCCTTTACCTCTGTCTCAGGCTCAGGCAGCTCAACTACTGGTTCTGGTTCTGGCCCTGGCTCCGGTTCTGGCGTTTGTTCTTGCTCGGGTTCGGGCTGGGGCTTAGTCTCAGGCTCCGGCTCGGGCTCGGGCTCCGGCTCCTTTACGGGCTCTTCGACAGGCACAACTGGCGGAGATGGCGGCCATTCAAAGTCCTTACCAGGTATTGGTAGACCTTTCTTAATAAGAGACTTTTCACGCTTCTTTCGGTCTTTGGATGCTAGTGTGTCCCAATTATTGTAGAGTGGATCATCTGGCAGTTTCGGCTCTGGTGTAGGTTCCCGTCCAGGTTCCGGTGCAGGCTCTTGCTCAGCTTGAACTTGAGGTTCCGGTTGGGGCTCAGGATCATGCACGCGCTCTGCTGGATCTTTGCCCTTTTTCTTTTTCCTTTCCGTGGAAATATTCCATCCTGCCGAATCATCCTCCTCTGTTTTCTCTTCGGGGACAGGCTCCGGTGGTAAGTCTGCAACTGCTGGAGGCTCCTCGATTACTGGTTCCGGCTCCTCAATGATAGCGCCTTTCTTATTCTTCGTAGCCTTTTTCTTGCCAGCAGTACCTGATTCACCCATCCAAGCGTCCTCGAGAGAGGCCGCCGCAGGTGGCTCCGGTGCTGAGAGATCCACAGTGACAAGCTCGCCGGCTGTAGCGTCCTTCTTTTTTTTGTCTTTCTTTTTAGTCGACGTGCCCCAACCCCAATTATTGTCATCGGCCATTTCTGGTCTTGGCTCGGTTGTCTTCTGACTATCCATGAAGTTCCAGCCATCCTGCTTTCCTTGTGTTGAAATATCACCGTTGCTGATACCTGGAGGAGCTCCGAAACCAAAACCGAACCCGACTGAGGTACTCAAAGGGTCCGCTGCTGAGCCAAATGACCACGGGTTGCTATTCTGTGCTTTATCGCCATTCACGCCACCAAGAGAGTCGAGACCCCATTTACTTCCTGTATTCCAACTTTTGTCCCATTCGCCAAAGTCTAACCCCCCAACAGCAGGTTTGCTTCCAAGGGGGTCCAGGTTCAGATTCAGTGTGGGCGCACTTTCACCTAAGCTAATATCCTGAAAAGAATTTGAAGGGGGGTCGGTGTCAAGCAAAGTGGCGTCCTGTCGAGTTAGATATGATACCCTAGCACCTGCAGGGAAGCCATACCTTGTCCTTCTTTGAATTTTTTTCCCTTCCCGTGGACGAAGTCATAGCCCACGAATCATCACCATTTCCATTGCCATCATCTGCCCAGCTAAGGTCATTGTTATTGGCCTTGGCCGCCGCTTCTTCCGCGGCTTTTTTCTTCTCTTCCTCGTTGGCCTTCCGCTCCTCCTCTTTAGCTAGTCGCTCTTCCTCCTCTTTCTTTTTTATCTCTTCCTCCTCTTCCTTCTTCTTTTTCTTGCTCTTTTTCTTGGTCGTTGTATTCCACGCATCCCAATCATCCTCTCCGCCATTATCACCCCCATCGCCGCCATCGCCTCCGCCATTGTCTCCATTACCACCCCCCGACCCACCTTCGTTGCTGCCGCCGTCACCACTACCTTGGTCCTCTTCGGGGGGTGGACTCTTATCTCCGTCGTCATTCGGTGGTGGAGAACTCTGCTGCTGTGGAGCCTGCTTTGACTTTTTTTTCTTGTTACCCTTATGTTCCCGAATGCCAAACGGATGATCAAAATCGATGGGGTGGGGTGGAGTTTCAGACGTCCGATTTCTTGTTGCTTCCAAAGGGGCCGAGTCGCCGCTTAGAAATTTCTGTTGGGCTAACGGCGAAAGCGTAGAGTAATCTGGAGGTAGGTCTTCGATAGCATCATGGTAGGATGGAGGAGGATGGCCGTAGGGCTGGGGGTGTGCCGTACGGAGCTCTATTTTGCGAGCTAGAGCTGCTTTGGAGAAACGCTCATTGTACTCGGCCGGTCCTAGTTGTACGGAATATCTATTTTTCAGTTCACTCCCAACTAGACAATAGTGAGAGTACCGAGACACCTCTTGACTGACTTCGAGTGCATCATGGCAAACAATGCGCATAATTTCCATACTGGGGAAAGGGGCCAGTATTTGTTTGCACGGTGGTCGAGTCGACTATGCGAGGCGCATGGATACTAATCACCTTCGGCCCCAATCGAGGCTGTAGCTTACTCCAGAAAAATTGAAGTTCTGGGTCAAATCGTCGGGGACGACAGAGTAAGAATAATTGCGAGATACAAAAAAAACAAGACTCCACTAAGATGAAAACTCCTGTAACCAACCCTGGCCACAAGATGCAAATGTTAGTGCGATCGAGATACCAACCAAAAACCAATGATATTTGGGACAAAAGCCGTTGATACTGAGAATCACGCGGCTTTAGTAGGTGAGGTGTTTGGGATGAGAGAAGAACTGAAAGCAAAGGCGACGGGAAAACTTTAGCAACAGGGCCGAAAGGGCGAGGGCACCAGAGCTCATGACCATAGGGCGGTGGGAAAGGAGGGAAGGAGAGCAATATTTCCACTGAAGATCAGTCCCCTGGATAGCAGTTAGGATTGGACAGTTTGGTATGCGTAGGAATGTGAACTAGTTTGGTACATACATCAGCAGGCCAGCAGTTGCGCAAAAGTAGGTCTAAGAAAAAGACGAATGGAAAAAAAAAAAAAGTTGGTTAAATTAAAAATTTATACTTTCTTACCTTGAAATAATATCTGTGCGGCGCGTTGATCTGCGTGGTACGGAAGAATTGTTTGCGATACTAGAGTATGATATCTGTACAGCCAGACAAACCGGTGGCTGGGGAACTGAGTACTAAGTGTACTAAAGGAGGTACGGAGTACTGTCAGGATACAGACAGCCTCTAACTGAAATTGGTATGTTAGGATTATCACCTAATTATTCCGTATTTTCAGTCATAAACCACCTTGGGGAAGAGGAACAAGGGAAGTGTTGAATGCAAGGTGAGAAGTCACATGCAGGCACAAGCCACTTACACACACAGGATGGGGATTGCGCGCAGAGACTGGGGGTGACTCGTGAGTCGATGATCCTATCGATAAAGATTCCACCCCTCCTTCTCGGCGAGTATATGGGGAACTGGTGTGCGACAAACAACAAATGGAGGTGAAACCACTGACAATCGGTGCGATCTAGATTAGGTATATCAGTGTCTTTATACCTTAATGGTGGATGGGATCTGTACATTAGCAATTCGAGCCATTCCCATTGCATTGCACTTATGTACAGACATACTTTCGGATCGAGTGTTTGTTGTCCTATTAAAGTGGGGTTCCCAAGGGACCTAGTACTAACAACATCCCAAGTTTTTCGGTCTCAAGGTGATCGGTTCCGTGGTTCAATCTTCCAATGGTACTCCCTACAGAAAGTCAGGATCTACTATATCTAGGTACCTATCGAATATCACCCGGAGAGTAGAACAGCGAAAACCCGGGCCAGTCCAATGACAGGTGATTGTTCATGTTCACCTTCATCCAACACTGACAGATACCTTTCATAGGCGAAGAACCAGATCAATAGGTATATACTGTACTCCGTACCACGAGACAGAAACTGAGGTATTTGAATACCAGGGATACGGAGTATACTGGTATCGTGACAATGGAATATAGACAACAAGAGATTAAAGAACTGCTCTCTTTTACTTACTCTGACTGATCTTTTATTTTATTTTTATTTTTTTTTTTCCTTTTCCTCTTTCAACAGTCCATCGTGCACCATCCTCAGGCCACGAGGCAACAACAACAATCAAAACAATGGAGGAAAGTTACCAATAACCGTGAAACAGTCACTGCACAATTATGGAGACAAATCTCTTCGGGCAGCAAGATACCCATTCCATACATCCTTCGAAATCCAGCGACAATCTCGGTCGGCGCGGAGGAATGATTCCACCGCTATCGGTCTTCTTCACCGCATCGAAGGCGACGATCCGCCATGGGGCCTATGAGAGGCCTTCACGATCGAGCCATTGCCCCCAAATTTGTCTTACGTTCTCCCCACTGCAGCGTATTACATACTACCTAGTGACAGTCTAGTACTATAGTAGTACTAGTAGTGGGTAGTATGCGTTGTGCATTACTAGTATGAGGATTACCGGTTCTACTTACGAAGTAAGGCCAGCTGATCCCCGGCCACCATTGCTTCTCGTAGTTTTAACAGTTGTCAAACTCTACTGCAGGCTATCGCGCTTCGGTGACTGACTTCATACTTATTTTCCGATAAAGAATTCCCATGACTGAGGACACTAATCCATTTCTGTACATCGGTGCCTTTAGGAGACGGTGCATTACTGTAAATAGTCATAGTGTTCCCTTTCGGGAAAAGTGTCCTCGGCCCGGCAACGTTGTATGCAGATACATACAGTGTACGGAATACGGAGTACTTGAAGTTGTCAGTACAAGTGAGTCATGAATATAAGGTACTACTGAGTGTTATGCATCCTTCATTCATGCAGTTACCTACTATAGTCTGTAGTAGTACTTTATGTGTGAGTCTGTTTGAACCAAAGCAATTTGATCCATCGACTTCCTTACTATTTTAGTAGTACTGTGACGATAAATAATAGGCTACAAAATAATCATGATGGAAGAATGCCAATTAGTATATATTTTCCATTAGTACTTGTACTCGGCTGCATCCCTAATACATGCACACCAAACTGGCTCTTATCGTAAACCCGACTCACCCAGACCAAAGATCACCTTTTGTTCAATGTAATCATGCCATCCGCTGCAGTGATCGGGTGAGATGATGTTGTGCTACTGAGCCAGAATGACAGATGCAAGTGACTAGGTTCTACTTTCAAACCCTCGTCTCTCACCGCATATGCAGGATTGAACCCGACACCAGGAACAGTCTTACCTGTACAACGTTGTTATATTCTGGCACCTGGATTAGTTATTAAGCCAGTATTACGAATACTAGATGCCTCGTGGTGGATAGTGTGAAGATATCTCGGCTGAATCTTAATTAAGCTTACTCCTAGGTTAGTAGGAGTTGACTGGAGCTGGAGCGCAGTGTCCCCAAACTGCCAGTACTACGAAATAAATTCAAGACCGACTTGCAATTTACAGCATAAAAGTGTTGTAGCAATAGTGGAACTCAGCATCTTATAATTTATTTAGAATACAGCGAGTTAATATAATTGGAATATACCATAAACCACTCGGGACACAAACAGACAAATAATACAAGGCAGGTACTTGTAACTCATAACTCGAAAGGAAGATAGATCATTCCCAGTCACCGACCTAGACATACATGTGGAATATTGTTACTATTCGGCATGAACACAAAAGCCTGCAAACTTTGCCTTTCACAAGTCCTTTACGGCCATCCTGCGCGGCTCTTCACCGTACACATCCTGATATTCCTGAGCATAACGTTTTCTGTCGGCAAGTCCAAGTTGCACGTATTTCTGGCCCATGTTAGCTTTATCTATATAAACAGATCATCTTGGAAGGAGGGTCGCAGATATACCTCTTTCTCAGACTCCGTCATGCCGTTCCATTCGCTCGCGACCTGTGCGACAATGTCTTTAAGACTCATGTGCTTAAAGTCGCCCTGTTCCAGTCGTTCTGTGTAGAAGAAAACAAAAGACGTGCGAGGGGATTTGACCAATCGATCATCACGAAGAGCCGGGTATCTCTTGCTTGTGAGTTTGTTGAGCCTCGATCGGGCCATATTCGCTTCTTTGATCTGAAGCGGGGTGTGGGTTTTGATCCATTTGTCATAGACAGTTTCATTAGTCTTTCTGTTATAGTCTGCAATTGTGGAGAGGCGCTGTGATATCTAATCAGTGACGGCTGCATCAAAACAAGTATACCGGGAGTGTGAGGCAAACCTCTCGCTCTTCCTGACTGATCGATTTGGCCAGGGCGACCGCAGCTTTAAAAGCTTCTGCCGGCTTGTCAGTCTCTGATGCCTCTAGCAGCTTACTACTAAGAGCCAAGTTCCAGACAGTCGCCGGAAGTTTCCCTGGCGGCTTTAGCGCAGCTGCTTTGAGGTCTTTCACGTGTTGCTTCAACTGCTGTGCCTTCTTGGCCTCCATTTGTTCCTCGGTCAATGGAGTTCTTCCCCTTGGTTTCGGCTTCGTCGTCGAGCTCTTCTTGGTTTCCGCGGGTTTCTCAGTCTTCTTCCCGCTTTGAGAAGATTTGGTAGGCTTTGCTTTCTTGCCATTGTCATCACTCTGGGTTGCATAGGTCTTGATTAGGCGTTGGGATAGCACGCCGGTCGATGGAAGGGTTTTGAAGATTGAGCGCAAAGACTGACCGCGGGTAACCAGGCAAATGTGCCTAACATGGCTCTGGGTGCTAGCTACATGAATCGAACGAGAGAACGCATGGCTGAGTTGGAGGTTCTGGAGGATACCCACCCCACGAGCTAGGTTCAAAGACATGGTCTAAAACAAAGCGAAGAAGTCGACAGTAGTCGCGATTCAGGACTGAATGGACAATGAAGCACCTGAAAAGTAATTGACAAAGAGAGAGTAGCCCGACCAGTAGTCTGTAGCCTATAGAGTTAAGAGCTTCAGCTGCAAGAAGCTTAGCTTCAAGGTGATCTCAATACGGGAGGTTTGACATCACGCGTCACCAGGTCGTTTGGGGTAAGCCCCAAACAGGAAGGTGAGTGCACGTGATCCACGCGCTATCTCACGTGATAGATAGGATCGGATTGAGGCTTGGGGATGGAGGATAAGGTACAGTACAGTACAACTGAAAAAAAAAAGAAGGAATGGAGAACTGCAGCTCCGCGCTTTCGAAAGCTGTCAAACCTCGCCACCGTGCTTAACTCGACTTGTACTGATTTTATATCCACTTAACAGTGCCTTGCTTTGAATGGAAGGGTAACATTTGCTTTGATCTTTCTCCACGTACTCGAATTCCTTTGAGCTTCAGTAATACTCACTCATCGCTGGCCTGCAACAATGGCTCGCCACGGGGATACTCGCTCACCATCACCTGTAGGCAGCACATATTCTTCATCCAGACGGACTCGCAGAGATGATGATCGCTATGAGAGGAGTAGGCGAGATGCTGGACGGAGCTACCGAAGATCTCGCAGCCCTGAGGTATGTTTATCGGATGTTCAAGGCCCATTAGGACTTTTCTAACACCTCATCTACTTTCAGAAGCGATACCGCGAACGTGACCGTGACCCGTATCGTAGACGTGACCGCTCGCTAGATAGACGCGCCGATTACCGTGATGAAGATACGTATAGACCAAGTCGAAGGGATCGTTCTCGCGACCGGCGTCGGTCTAGAGATAGGGATGATGATCGGGATTACCGTCGCAGAAGTCGCGATAGAGATTACCGAAGCAGGCGAGATGACTCCCGCGACAGGGCTCGGAGACGGACAGATGATTCTGCTGACTTGAAGCACAAGTCTAGACGGGATGATAGCCGGGAGCGGGCCAAAAATTCCGTTCCCAGATCTCGAGAGGTAAGCCTTATTCGGCTTCCTTCAGTTTTGCCACCAGATGCTCACTCGTATATTCTCTTACAGACATCGAAGCCTTCGACACCAAATACGGCCGCTGCTCCGACAGAAGACGAAAAGCGAGCTGAAAGACTGGCCAAGCTTGAGGCATGGAAGCAAAAGCAAGCCGCTGAGAAGGAGCGCAAACAGCGAGAGGCGGCTGCATCTGGTGGAGCAAGGAGTATTCTGGAGGAGATCGACAGAAAGTCGGGTTTATCACCAGCTGTTGGGTCTCCCCAGTCTCCTGCGACGCCCGGTGATGCTACCCCCACAGCGTATGCTGGAAAGTTTGACCCGAAGGCGATTGCAAAAAATGCAGCACCGGTACCAGCTGCGAAATCTGTGTTGGGAGATGATATTGCTCTTCCGCCGGCCGCTAAGACACCTGCTACCTTCCCTTCCACAAAGACTCAGGTTCAAGCTAACAAGCCTTCCGCCACTATAAGCAAAGCTTCATGTACGTCCCAGGCTCTTGTCCGCATTAGGTTGAACTCCGCTGACTTGTCACTTGCAGCTTTGAAAGTAAAGGGAAATGTGGGCAGTTTCGGCCTAGGAACCAAGCAGGCCGCAGATACCGAAAAAGCGTCAGCCACGAAAACTTTAGGTTTTGGTGAAGAAGAATCAACCCGGCGAAAACTGGAGAAACTACCAACTCCTCCGTTGGATGACGCGAAAGATGCTAATAAAACAGCCGACACGACCGCGGAAGACGAAGATGACGAGGACGTTGATATGCAGGATGGCGGAACTGAGGAGGAAAATGCGGCTGCGGCGCGAGCTGCTGCGGAGAGGCGAGAAGAACGGCTGCAGAATGAAATTCGTGTCTCTCAGCCTAACGGTGACGTTCAAATGGGCGATGACTCGAACCAACTAGCGTCTGACCAGATGGAAGTCGACGCACAGGAAGAAGAGGAAGTTGATCCGTTGGACGCCTTCATGTCTGAGTTAGCAGAGCCCGCGTTTTCAAACAAGACCGTTGGCGCCAAGTTCTCCAAAACAAAAGCACAACAGCCCGAGGCTCTCTTTGGTGATGAGAATGACATGGAAATGACAGCTGTTGGTGATGGCGATGCAGATGATTTCCTCGCCATTGCCAACAAAGCAAAAAAGAAGAAGGATATCCCAGCTGTTGATCACAAGAAGGTAGAATACGAGGGTTTCAGAAAGAAGTTTTACACAGAGCCTTCCGATTTGGCAGCAATGTCCGAGGAAGAAGCCGCTACTCTGCGGCTTGAGCTTGACGGCATCAAGGTCCGTGGTGTGGATGTTCCAAGGCCTGTGTCAAAATGGTCCCAGTGTGGTCTAGGTGTGCAGACCTTGGACGTTATTGATAGATTGGGGTACGCAGCACCCACCTCGATCCAAGCGCAAGCTATCCCCGCGATCATGTCCGGCCGCGACGTGATCGGCGTTGCGAAGACCGGCTCGGGTAAAACAATTGCATTTTTGATTCCTATGTTTCGACATATCAAAGATCAAAGGCCGCTGGAGAACATGGAGGGGCCTGTTGGCCTCATAATGACACCGACTCGTGAACTGGCAACGCAGATTCATAAGGATTGTAAGCCATTTCTGAAGGCTTTGAATCTTCGGGCGGTGTGTGCCTATGGAGGCGCTCCCATCAAAGATCAAATTGCTGACCTGAAGCGCGGTGCCGAGATCATTGTTTGCACACCTGGGAGAATGATTGATTTACTCACAGCGAATGCCGGCAGAGTCACGAACTTACGCAGAGTCACGTATGTCGTCTTGGATGAAGCTGACCGCATGTTCGATATGGGGTTTGAACCCCAAGTCATGAAGATTTTGGGCAACGTACGGCCTGATAAGCAGACTGTACTGTTCTCTGCGACATTCCCGCGGAACATGGAGGCTTTGGCTCGTAAGACCTTGACGAAACCCGTTGAAATCGTGGTTGGCGGTAGAAGTGTTGTTGCGCCCGAGATCACACAGATTGTGGAAGTTCGAAACGAGGACAAGAAGTTTGTCCGGCTTCTTGAGCTTCTTGGCGATCTGTACTCCAGTGATGAAAACGAAGATGCACGGGCGTTGATCTTCGTTGAGCGCCAAGAAGGTGCCGATACACTCCTTCGTGAGTTGATGCGTAAGGGTTATCCTTGCATGTCTATCCACGGAGGTAAGGATCAGATTGACCGAGACTCGACCATTGAAGACTTCAAGGCGGGCATTTTCCCTGTTTTGATTGCCACTTCTGTTGCTGCCCGTGGCTTGGACGTGAAACAGCTCAAACTCGTCGTGAACTATGATGCGCCGAACCACTTGGAAGACTATGTCCACCGTGCCGGACGAACTGGGCGAGCGGGCAATACCGGTACTGCCGTTACATTCTTGACCGAAGACCAGGAACGGTATTCCGTTGACATCGCCAAGGCCTTGAAGCAGAGTGGACAGAGCGTACCGGAGCCTGTACAAAAGATGGTTGACTCTTTCCTGGAGAAGGTAAAAGCAGGTAAAGAGAAGGCGAATGCGTCTGGCTTCGGTGGAAAAGGTCTGGAGCGTCTTGATCAAGAACGAGATGCCGCTCGTATGCGTGAGCGCAAGACGTACAAGACTGGCGAAGAAGGCGAAGACGAAGAAGAGAAGGAGGAAAAGAATGAGCAGGCCGAAGAACGGTTCAACAAGGCTCTCTCCTCGGTCCAATCCGCTGCCGCGCCAACACCAACAGGTATTCCTAAAGGCATTGATCTTGACGGCAAGATCACCGTCCACAGAACCGAGAAGGACGCCAACGGTTCGAAGAACCCACTGGATAAGGTGGGCTCGGCTGTTGCGGATATTCACGCACGTTTGAGCCGTGCTGGTGTCATGAGGTCTGGAGTGCCGATCGATAATCGTGGCCCTGATGCTGGAGCTTTCCATGCTACTCTTGAGATCAATGACTTTCCCCGTAAGTCCAACCTTTCGCTATTGGACTTTGTTCTGTGCTTTGAGTTAGCTGCTAACCTGGTCTTTTTTACGCAACAGAGAAAGCTCGGTGGGCAGTCACCAATCGGACCAACGTGGCCAAGATTCTCGAAGCCACGGGTACATCCATTACCACCAAAGGCAGTTTCTATGCAACCGGCAAGGAGCCGGGCTCTGGAGAGAACCCCAAGCTGTACATTCTTGTTGAGGGTGAGACTGAGTTGTCCGTGACGAACGCCATGCGCGAGTTGATGCGGCTACTCAAAGAGGGGACCATCGCTGCTGCCGACAGTGATGCGAGGGCCCCCGTTGGAGGACGTTATAACGTGCTTTAAATGTCGGCGTTTAAATATAGCTGTATCATACTTCGAACATACAGAATTTTATCTTTGTGGACAGAATCCCCCCTCCCGGTACAAGCTTGGGTATCATTGTCAAATTTCTTTGACCGGTCCTTTATCAAACCACGACGCTAAAGAATACAGTAGTCAACCCAAATGCGAGTCACTCAAACTCCAAACAAAGCAGCCTCAGTGAAGTAGGACATCAGTCAATCTATACATCGATCACTCCCATCTCCTAGCCGAAGCAGCATTATCTGCGTCCCTCGCAGCCCTCTCATCCTGACTAGCCTCATTTAACGTCTGTGTCTGCGTTTGAGCCTTCTGAGCAGCCAACTTGGACCCCAACTTCCCCTTATTCCCGGCTGAGGCAGACTCTGCGCGTTTCTAGATCCCGACATCAGCACCCACCCCCACACAGTAACCTTAAAATATATTGTCCAGCCAAGATAGAGGGAAACGTACCTGAGCAGCGATCGCTGCGTTCGTCCGTGCATCAGCGGTATCAGCGGTATCAGCACCCGCTCCTGACGCTCCCACGTTACCCAGGGTCCTTCCCGTACTGGCCTTTGCGGGGAGCGGAGCGCGTGGACCAGAGCTGGATTTCCCTGCTTCGCCAGGCGGAGGATTGGCGGAGCCGAGGACGCGACCGGGGCTGGAGAAGGCTTCAGGTTCGTTTTTGGAGCGGGAACAGATATTTCCCATTATTATTATTATTATTATTATGATTATTATTGGGTTTGATTTGTCCTTCAGTTTGGGTGTATTGATTGGGTTTCGTGATGATCAGCCATGCAGTGTATGTGTTTCGCGATGTGAGAAGTTTGATTGATCTGATAGGTTAGGTTGGGTACGGAGTACGGAGTATACAGAGTACATTAGTACCGAGGTCGGGCACGTGGTTTGGCACGTTGATTAAAATGGGTGCCTGAATTTCGAGGAAACCCACAGTGGAATGGCTGAAAACCCCACAAGGTCCTCATTTCAAGCCACAAGGTCCTCAACCCGCAAAGCGAATCAAAATCCCAATCGGGCGATCTCATCATTTTCATTGTGATATCTCTCGGTCACGGGTTCTTCTAGTTTTACTCCGTACTTCCTCTGGTGTCCCTCATGCCCCAGGCGGTCAGTTCTCTTCGTTTCCAATTGCACCGGCCATTCCAGGCGATCGAAACGCACTGTGCATGGCTGGTTGGCCCGGGTTGACACTCTTGGCTATTATCCCGGGAATCCTACAAACTGACGAAATTGCGATCCTTCTTATTGGTATGCCGTACATCCGTCTTGTCTGGTGGCGATATGGGCTAACGCCTGGAGGACTCTAGGACAAAGACCTCATACGGCCGAGTGACCCCCACTTCTTCACTCTGTTCGTACCCTCTCTTTAGGTGGCACTTGCATTTGACCTTCGTTAACTCTGTTCCTGGACGCAAACGAACCGTTTTTGAACCTGTCTATCGGGTAGCAGAAGACTATCCCGACGTCCAGTGACGTCGGTTGAGTTCGCTGCACACTATGGCGTCTCATACTAAAAAGGATGATTACTGCCTCGAGTGCCATTGGGAGGGCTTTCATATAGACGGTAAAGAACCGGAGAACCAACCCGATGCCCCTGCCACGTATCCGTGGGATTGCCTGGGTGAGGAACATCGCTCCTCGCCCAGTCACTGTCATGTCGACGACGCTTGCTGCGACATGGATGACTGCTCCGTCAATTGCCCTTCGCTTTGCGACGGGTTTGTGGAATGCCATGACAACGCATGCACTGATAATCACTGTAACGATTCCTGTGACGATACGCATTGCGAGAGTGCCGAGCCCCTCTGCTTTGATGAGCACTGCTTTGGTGACAATGGCAATGATTCGGCTGTTGCAGACCACACCCTCGAGTCTCTCTTAGGGCTAGGAGGCCCCATCAATCTCGAATCTACTGGGTTACTGTCAGCGTGCCCAGTCGAACAACCGCAAGGAGACCAGCTACCTAAGCTAACGGGCAACGTCACTTCGGACATGATGGCCCTTCATCCTGCTATGGACACTCTCTTTCCTTCGCATTCCATCCCAGTCGCCCATTGCCATTCTCGTAGCTTTCCTCACTTCCATTTCCACGACTCCTCCAAAGAAGCTCAAAGCAACATGATACATCAGCCCCTCCCGGCTGAGGTAGGAGTTAATCCGGCAGATGTATTCCACATGCTGGGAATGTGTCCTGACCTTTCTGCTTGTCAAAACTTTCATGTACACGAAGACACGAATTGTCAACCTTTGAACAAACCGAACCCTGACTCTGGTTCGAATAGCTTTGCCTGTTTCCACATACCGCCTAATGTTAATCTGAACGATCTTATGAAGAGCCCAGTACACGTTCACGGTAATCCCTCGAGGGGTCCTTGTCGCACGCACCACCGGTGTCGTCATAACCATGCCCATGTGCACCCCTACGGTCATTACTCGCCATACTCGCGCAAGTCCCGGTCGAGCGTGAGCTCGCAGTTGGTGTCCAGTCCGGGCGAGACACCTCCACCGCTGGAAGACGGGACGTCGCCCGTATTGACGAGCCCGGTTACTCCGACAGAGAAGGAGTTGCATATCTGCAGATGGACGATCACGTCGGGTGGGGTCAAGACCACCTGTGGCGCAGAGTTCTCCGACCCGTGCGCGCTTCAGGAACATCTGATCGCCCAGCACATGTCCACCATCAATGGAGCCAAGGGTATGGGGTACTACTGCTGCTGGGAGGGCTGCCATCGTCCGGAAGAACCATTCTCGCAGAAGTCGAAGCTCCAAGGTCATTTCTTGACTCATAGCAACTGTAAGTCTTCGACTGCCCTCCCCACGGATCGAGACTGACATCCTTGGCAGACAAGAACTTTAGGTGCTCGGTCTGCGGGAAGTTTTTCGCTCGACAGGCGACGTTGGAACGGCACGAACGGAGCCACCGGGGCGAGAAGCCCTACAAGTGCTCGGAATGTGGGAAGGCTTTTACGGACAGCAGCGAATTGAGTATGTGCGGTCCTATGGCGTGTGGTGGTCGGCGCTGACAAAACAGAAACGCATTCACGGACGCATACCGGAGAGAAGCCTTTCAAATGTACCTTCCCGGGATGTAACTTCCAGACGGGCGACGTGAGTTTTCCAGTGTGCCCAGTACGCAGAGGATGCCAATACTAACATAACCCCTGTAGTCATCGAACATGTCTAGCCACCGTTTAAGTATGTTAGATACCTTCCATCGGCTGCTATGATGCTAATAGATACAGCACACGGCGAGCGGAAGCACAGATGCATTTACCCAGGATGTACCAAAAGCTTTACTCGACCTGGTATGTCCCTCACGACAGCCGTGGCTTCTCAATGCTGACCTTTTTAGATCAGCTAAAGCGACACATGAAATCGACCCATAAGCACGACAGTCCTACCCTGCTGTCACCCGTTGCTGACCAGTTTGCACTGTCTTTTCCCGTCGTCTAGAGTTTGCAGTAACAAGAGCTATCTATATCATACTGCCAAAATGGAGGAAGGGCGCAACCGGAGTTAGAAGAAGATCGATGACATTCCCTTACGTTTAGGACTACCCGAATCAAGGAAAAAGGAGATACCTCTGGTTGGATATATGACGATTTAACGAGCAGGAATGACACGTCTATATTACAAGTTATGTATAGTATCAGTTTGCGACCCAGCAAAACCAAAAAGAGACACCACAAAGTAATGACACCCTATACAATGTCATGATGACCATCAAGCCATCCGTGAGTCGCTGTAAAACCAAGCCCAAAGGATTGATTTAATCCTCCTTCGCCCTCTCCTCCAAGGCCACCACCGCATTCTCCAACTCCCTCACCCGCTGCTCCACCCTCCTCTTCACCTCCCCCCTCACCCCCGCATCAATCGCCCGATGATCAAAAGCAGTCGAGAGCACCTGACTCCGCGAATCATCCGACACGCTATACCCAGCGACATCAGTCGTGTAGAGCGCGAACACACCCACCAGCTGATCCAGGGCATCGCGAGCCGATTCGCGATCCGACGCCGCGTAAATGGTCGCGCCGTTCGTGCTATCCGTGGCGATTTCGAACTCGTCTTGGGCCGTTTCGTATCTGAGTCCCGGTTAGATGGTCCGGGAAGAGAGTGGGAGGTGGCGGGTACAGTTCTTGGAGTTCTTCGACGATTTGGTCGGCTTGGGGTTTGGCGTTGGGGATGGGCGTGGTGTAGTTTCTGGGGAATTGGCGTTGGAGTTGGAAGTGTCGGGGTGGGTTTGTTGCGTTTCTTGTGGGGTGGGGGAGGCGTGAGGGGGGGTTTGGGATGCGGTGGGAGAGACGGAGAAGGGAGATTGGGAGGACGGTTCGGGGGGGCATGGTTTCTGTTGTTGGTGTGGGATGGATGTTTGATGGAGGTGAGGTGAGTTGAGGGTTTGATTTCATGACGTCGGGGGGTTGATAGATGGTATGGTATGATTTACGTATACGGAGTAGATACGCATGGATACAGATTACGGTACTCCGTACAGCGATGTGGAAGATACAGTATTCATACCGTGGTAAATTAATTACATGCGCATCCCCCCGTTAGCACAAACCACACTCCCCGTACACCACAACCCATCCGATGTACACAACATGCCAACCACACCAGCAACCTCACTCGTAAACGCCGGCCGTCTACCACCCATCTTATCCCGAATCAACCGCCTCTGCTCCTCCGTCAGCTCCTGCATCTTCCCCTCCCCCTCCACCACCTTACTCAACGGCGTATTATCCTGAAACCCCTGCATCTGCCTCCAAAACGCCTCCCCCGTAGCAAAATACATATCCCCGATAACCGGCCCCGGATTAACCGCATTAACCGTAGCGCGATCCGCCAACTCCCGCGCCCACGTCCTCGTCATAGCCTCCACAGCCGCCTTCGTCCCGCCATAAACACTCTGCCCCGTAAACCCCATACTAGCCGAAACGCTCGACACATTAACAACCCGGCCGCTCCGATCCGTCGGCAGAAACGGCGCAACAGCCTGCATCAACAACAGCGGCGCCAGCACATTGATCGCATAATGCCAATGGAAGTACTCAGCATCAATGGGACCCCGGGTCTCGTCGTTGAGGAACCGGTCCTTGCTGACCCCGGCGTTGTTGATCAGGATGTCGATGCGCAGCGGCGCGGGGATGTGCTCGTGCGCTGTGCGGAGGATTTTCTCGACTGCTTCCTGCGTCTGTAGCAGGTCGGCTTGTACGGGGAGGCATTTTATTTGGTGTTTCTGGCTGAGTTCTGTGCATAGTTTTTCTGTGTGGGATTTCGAGCTCGTCGATGTGTAGTTTAGGAGTAGTGAGCAGCCTTTGGAGGCGAGGTTTTGTGCGATTGCTTCGCCGATTCCTGTGTTGGGAGGTTAGCTTTTTTTTTTTTTTTTGCTTTTATCTCTGTTGGGTTGGTGTCTGCTTGCCCCGTGAGCCGCCGGTTATGATGCCGAATTTGCCTTCTAAGGGTCGTGCCATTGTTGGGGTTTTGTATGCTGGTCGTGGGCTGTGGTCGATGTGTTGATCCCTGGGTAGATCGTTCATAGCATGTGACTGCTTGCTCTTTTTATGTTGTAGGCCGTTTAATTGTATTTAACCGCTTTTATCCGTGCCAATGGGTGCTTGCTTGGATTCTACGGGAAATTTCCTCCTTGGGCTCCGGTGGTACAGTACAAATTACATACATCAGAGTATACATGAACCTGAATCTGGTGGTATTCCTTTCCATTTCACGCACTACGTACGTCGTCGCGTCTTAGGAGGAGACGGGTGGCTTCCCTGTCAGCATCGTCGAGACAAGCTTGCTTTTGCCCGCTACCAATATCCCAATATCTTTGAAAGTCGAATTGCCCAGAATCTCGAACACAGCTACCTCCGCCTCCAGCTTCGATTTAAACCAATTTCGCAGCTCCACCGCGACGAGCGAGTCGACCCCGTACATGTGCATCGCTTTGGAAGAGTCGAGGTTCTCTAGCGGTAGCCCCAGGGCTTTGCTGATGCGATGCATGAGCGACTGGGCGATCACCTCGGCTGCTTGTTCTATAGAATCAATGCCCACCAACTCCTTGTCCACATCGGCGGCCGCCTCCTCTTGCGTCTTGGAATCCGCGTCCGTGATATTCCAAGTTCCACGGAACAGAGGCCGGGCCATGAAGATCGGGACCTCAGCCCCGCTGGCTTTGATATTCGACGGGATGTCAATCCCGACAAGAACTTGAGATGGGAGCGGAGTACTCGGTATCTCTAATGACGGATTGCAATGATACTCGAGTAGTGCAAACATTTCCTTCCGCCTGATGTCGAGTAAATATCCGGTGCCGATCAAAGCGCTCCGGACCGTGTCGTTGTCTCGCAGGACTCCATCGTCAACCATCACCCCGAGATTCAGCGTCGTTGCTTTTTCACCAAGCCCGTTACGGTAGTGAGCAAGTGCGTCCTGGTAGGCGCATGCCGCGGAATAATTCACCGAGGCGGTGCCTCCGACTCCACCCGCGATGGAGGAGTACATAATGAAGAAGTCCATGCCCTTCGGCAGAAGCTGGTGTAGGTTCCACGTGCCGGGGACTTTAGGGTCGAAGGAGGTCGTCCAATCCTCATGTGTCATGTTCCCAAACACTTTGTTCTATGGTCGTGGGTGGTTAGCTACCGGCATGCGGATCACGAGAGACAAACAGGCTTACCCGTAGAACCATTGCGGATTGAATGCAGCCCTTGATTGGAGGCATTGAACTGCCGATGCTGTCCAGAGCCTCTTTCAGTGAGTCGTAATTGGCAATGTCACATATCGGCGCCTCAACGCGTGTGCCCTGTTTCCTCAGGCTTTCAACCAGCTTTCTTGCCTCCTCTTTGATAATCCCAGAGCGTGAGAGCAGGACTAGGTTTTTCGCGCCACGATTGGCCATCCAGGACGCAGTGCTCCGGCCAATACCACCCAGACCTCCAGCAATCACGTAAGTGGCATTTTTATCGAATTGCCAGCTGCGTTTAACTCGGAGGTTCGTCTAGTGCTTCATTAGCAACGGCATCCGTCATGTTGTATGCAGGCCTTACCTTAACCACGTCGTCTTGTCTCAACTCAACCACGGTCTTTCCCGTGTTCTTCCCGCTTTGTAGATATCTGAAAGCCTTCTCCACCTCACCAAGGGTATAGACGTGAATTGGTTGGGGCGGGGATATCGCGCTCTCTGCAAGTAATACCTTGACATCTTCTCGAAGCCGCTGTAGAAGTTCTGGTTGATACTTTCGCGCTTCGTTGAGGTCAATGGCATGGAACGACGCGTTTTTGGAGAAGGGCAGCATTGGAAGGCTTTCGTTTGCAAGGATATCCTTCTTGCCAAGCTCAAGAAATCGCCCGAACGGTGCAATACATTGCCAGCTCTCAACGAGGAATTCGCCACTCAGAGAGTTCAAGATGATATTGACTCCCTTCCCGGCAGTCATCCGCCCAATTCCCTTGGCGAATGAGAGGCTTCGACTGTCGAAAATGTGATCTTCGGGAATTCCATAAGTGCTCATCAGGAGAGACTTTTTCTCCTCAGATCCCACGGTTGCGAATATCTCAGCTCCAGAGCGAAGGGCAATTTGGATTGCGGCTTGTCCCGTGCCACCGGCCGCGGAGTGGATGAGGATCGATTCCCCACGCTGGATATGGGCGACGTGAACGAGGGCATAGAGGGCCGTTGTGAAAGCCACGGGGATAGTGGCAGCTTCAGTAAAGGACATGGTGTCTGGAATCAGGATGGCATCATCTCCTCTGCAGCGGGTGTAGGTCTGGTAAGTTCCAAGCGCGCTGGCGCAGACGCGATCACCGATTTCCAAACCATGCACCTCACAGCCTTTGCGGCAGACTGTCCCAGAGCATTCGAAGCCAAAGCTGTTTCCAGGAATCCGGCCTAATGCGATGAGACAATCGCGGAAGTTAACACCGCTCACTTCGACCTTGATCTCAATGTTACCCGGCTCTAATTCCAGCAAAGGAGAATCGTTCTCCACAAACTCGAGACTATCCAGCAGGCCTGGAGACGCTATACTGAGAGCCAAGCTGGCATGATCGACGAAACGCAACTCTCCGGGCTGCCTATCTGCCATCATTCCTTCGAGCTCCCTATTGATGTAATCGGCCTCGATGAAGCGATCGACGCAAAGGTTGCCGTCTCTCTCTATGTATTCTTGTTCACACTCGTTCACCGGTTTCACTGCGACCGCATGAAAAACTTCGACGATACGGTCTGTGACCCATGATGGGTCTGTGGTAGCCTCCAACGATAATGATATGAATTTCGAGTGTCTTTCCTCCATCCTGAGGGCCCGGAAAGCTCCTTGGATTAGCCCATGTTCTGGAAGTGCAGGTCTTACTCCACCACCCTTGCACACCCACAGCATGCCCCCATCGGCTTGCAGGAGGGTCTTCAAACTCCGATACTGTTCTTCATTCATTGCCCGTAGAAAAGAATCACCGACCTCCAGGATCACGATGCAAAACCACCGTCCAAGGTCAGCAAGCTTGACAGCTTCGTCTAAGGAAAGAGCCGCAGTCTCTGGGACTCCAGAACGTTTTAATACCGTAAGCAGCTTCTCACAGACAATCTTCTGCGCTGAACAAGAGTCGTCAAATACAATCAACGTTCGTGGTGGCCGAGAAGCGTCTACAGCCGTAACTTCTGCCGTCGATATCAGTGCGCTATGCTCGTGACATACTAGGTCATCATAGTCTCGGAGGTTCAGATCTATTCCTGAGAATCCTCCCTGCCGCAGAATAGAATCCCAGACAGAGTCAGATACACCAGCACTAAAGGTCCGGTAGCAGTCATTATATCTCCACCAACCTGGAAGCAGACCGAAGGCAAAATTGGTCCTTACGACTTCTGGGTCGGTCAACTCAAATAGAGCAAGCTTACCACCGGGCTTGAGGAGCTTTCTAGCATGCTTCACCGTGGTGCCGAGGTCCTGTGTTGCATGAAATACATTGTCGGCGATAATAAGGTCAAAGACGCCTTCTTGGAACCCTTGGCTTAGTGGGTCCTTCTCAATGTCCAGCACTGAAAACGTCACTTTGTCGGGGAACTTTTCAAAAAGCGAAGCAGCGTCTGAGAAGAACCCTGCCGAGATGTCGGTGTACGTGTAATGCGTGAAGCGCGGTGTGCCAGCACCCGGCGTACCAAATCCATCTTGCGTAAGGGTATCAAGGACGTACTTGGTCATTCCTCCCGTCCCTGCCCCGATTTCAAGGATGTTGATGCCAGGGTATTTGTGGGCGTAGAGATCAATGAACGCAAGGGCTTTGGATAATCCATTCGTTGCTTTGTACAATTCCCGGTAGTAGTCTCTCACCAAGGGCGTTTGGAACATGAGCTGGAGCGCATCCTGCTCTCCTTTAAGAATGGGGTGGAGATTGCGTGCCAGCGTCGCAAAGAACTTGCCCCGTTTGTTTTGGCTCTCGAGTCGGTCGAGTAGTTCAGTATAGAGCTCTTTATTGTCAACATACGGTCTGAAGTCAATCGCAGCGGTCATGGGTCCGTGGGAGTCAAGCTTTTCTCTTTCGCGTTGCATCCATGTCACGTATTTCTGATGGTGTGGCGATAGCTTCACGGTATCTGCAGGTGTAAGCTGCTCTAGGGTTTTCACGATACACGCATATAATAGCAGCTTGACGTCCTGGTCCAGCTCGAATGGAGAAGGCTGCAGAGGAAAAGAAGTAGTGACATGCCTGTGAAGCTCGTCGGGAGTGAGAAGCTCAATGTCTGGCCGGTAGGTAAAGTTCCAGCACAACCGACGACCCTTTTCAAGATTGTGTTCTTCCTTCAGAAACTTACCCTCAAGGCCATCAACAATAACAATGGGCTTTTCTCCCGAGGAGTTAAAGGCCACTACGGTGGACGAAGTGTTTCCCAGACCAGTGAAGGTGGACTTGTTCCATGCCGGCATCATGGCATTGCTCTGACCCGCGAATTCCCCTTCAGCAATCCACAACTTACGAACTCCAGCCACAACACTTGGAGAGGTCACTGCACCACCCTCTGTCATGACTACAAGACCCAGTTGGAACAGGCCGTCAAGAAATGTTGGATGAATGGTGAAATCGGCTTGGTGATGCTTCCGCCCCTTCACCTTCCATTGATTTGGATCCACCTCACCGAGGGCTTCCATGTTGTCGTTATAAGAGCAATTTTTGAGGACTTGATGAGCAGGGCCAAAGTCAATACCGTTCTGGGCTAGTAATTTGTAGATACGCCCCATGTCAGTTGTGCGGGAGCAGGAACTGAGAATCTTTTCCAACTCCACCGAGTACTTCTGATTTTCCTTTTCGGCCTCTAGTCCTTTATCAACGAGCCCACACTCTTCGATATAGGATACTCGGATGCTTCCCCGGCATGCTTCAACCCAAGCATCACTTTCAATGTAGAAGAGGCGGAACTCGGACCAGGACTGCTCCCGATTAGCGGCCTGGCCGCTTGATCGGAGATAGAACTCGATCTCAGTACCATTAGGATCGCGAGAAATCGGGAGGGCTCGGGAGAATGAAACGTCTTTGAGCGTATACCCTGCAATGGGCCGGTTAGCTCCAGACCTGGAAATATTCTTGGCTCCCTCCACTGCCAGAACCAGCATAGCAGCTGCAGGAAGGATGTTGACTCTTGCAATCGTGTGGTCCTCCATCCATGGGTCTTCAGAAAGTTTGATTCTCTTTCTCCATTTAGCTTCCTGTGGATTCCAGTCGGGGACCCGCGCTCCCAAGAAATCATTTCGCGGAGCTTCCCGAAATCGGTAGCCCTTGCTTAGCCGCGACTCTCGCCAATACGAGAGAGAATGATCAAAAGGATACTCCGGCAGGTTTGTCAACAGCGGGGGTATAGACGATACGGGTGAGGTGAGGCTATTGATAGCCTCGACATTGACTGGGTGCCCCCGGCAATGTAGATACCCCAGCGCCTCGAACAGGCTGTTGACGGCATTGACGCCTTTTACTAGTGTAGACATGTAGCCTGTGGTAGGAGATGCGGTGACCATCTTCAATGTGTCTTTGATAGGTCGTTGCAGGGCGGAATGTGGACCGATTTCGAGAATATCTTCAACGTGCAGTCGGCGTTTATCTTGCACTCCTTGGTCGTGCTCTGAGAATCGAGATGTAACTGCGGCCGTCAACGCCTCCACGAATCTGACAGGAGACACCATATTCTGGACCCAGTACTCTTTCCGCCCTACCTGAGAGTTTGTCGCAATACTCGCCGTGACTGAAGATATCATCGTGATACGCGATGCGCTGTCTCGGTGGGAAAGCGTTCCCATGGCATTGAAATATTCCCCTGCTATTTCGCTCATTTGAGGCGAGTGATAAGCAACGCCGACATTGAGCTTTCGAGCAAATACACCGTCCTTGCCTAGAAGCTCTTCAAGGTAGTCGATTTGCTTTTCTTCTCCTGCGACTGTCACATTGTTGTCACTATTCATGCACCCGACTGAAATGCTGAGGCGGCCAAATTTCGTTTCGACGGCCTTGAAGTATGAGCAGATATCAGCCGCGGAAGTGCCGGCGGACAGCATCCTTCCCTGGAAATTATTTTTGTTGGCTAATTTTGAGGAGAGCAGCCCCCTGTAGTAGGCCACATTGATCGCAGAACGTCTGTCCAGAGCACCCGTACAATATCTATTTCGATTAGTATTCTGAATCGATGCTAGTCGAGTATGTGATTCCTTACGCAGCCGCGATTTCTCCAGAGGAGTGACCTAATACCACCGTGGGTTGAATGCCAACGCTTTCAAATAAGTCTACTAGAGCAATTTGCACTGCAGTACATAGTACTTGGCTGAATTCCGGCTCATTCACTCTCGAAATATCTTTTTCACAGGCGAGCTCACCTGGATTTACTGTTAGCATGGATAATGAACGGCGTGGAGATTATACCTTCAAGACTCCACGGACACATAAGACCCTTCAAGACTGCCGATGATTGAGCGATGCTTTGAGAGTAGATGTCAAATATGGATAGCTCGCGGCCCATTGCAAACCACTGTGCTCCCTGTCCCGTAAAACAGAAAGCTAGCCGTGGTGCCATAAGAGCCTTGACCGGTCGGGAGAGCTTCATTCCCTTCAGTAAATCATGTTCTTCATTGCAAAACACAAACGCCCTCCAGAGCAATAAGCTCCGTCGGTCGCTGAGAGTGTATGCTAGTCTCGAGAGGTATTTTGTATCCATATGTTCTGCAAACGTAGCAAAGTGCTCATTGTAGGCCGCCTGAAGGCGCTCGATACCCTTTTCATCCTGAGAGGAAAATACCAGGAGCTTTGGAGCAATGGGCTCGCTAGAACTATAGCCAATATTCTCAATTGGCAGGTACCCACTGCTTGGTACATTATAGATCGTGGACGACCCCGACAGTTTTGAGTGGGCCTGAAACTCCTCCATGACAACATGTGCATTAGTACCTCCGAATCCAAACGAATTAATCGAAAGTCGGCGCAGTCCATGAGAGGGCCAAGGGCATAGCTTCTTGGGGAACTAGTAGAGGGATTATTAGTGGGCTCAGCGGCACTCTTGGTAGGGATAGATATATAGTACCTCGAGATTAGGATGCCTGGTAGCGATGGTGCTGTTCACTTCTTGAAGGCCGGCAATCGCCGGGACCATCCCACGTTCAAGCATCAGGACACTTTTGATAAGCCCCGCAATACCACTGGTTCCCTCCAAATGACCGATGTTAGACTTGACAGTCCCAATGTAAAGAGGGCGATCCTTCGAGATGGTATGGCTGAATGCATCTGCAATGGCTCCCGCTTCAATCGGATCTGGGCGATTGCGTTAGCCACCAATCTACCGAGAATGAGTGGCCTCTTACCTCCAACTGGTGTTCCTGTACCATGCGCCTCGACGTATCTCGTCAGATTCATGTCAAGGCCAGCCCTTCGATACGTTTCTGTGATGAGCTCCGCCTGCGCCTTTCGACTCGGCTGGACGATCCCTGGTGTGCGACCATCCTGGTTCGTACCTGTTGCGCGAACAACCGCACGAACCGCATCGTTATCCTCCAGCGCCTCGTCCAGCCGCTTCAGAACCAGTGCGCCAATGCCTTCACCCCGGCCGTAGCCGTTTGCCTTCTGATCGAAGCTCCAGCATCGACCATCCGGTGATAAGAAGCCTTGGTTGTTTAGCGACATCGCCATATCGGGGCCCAGGAAGAGGTTGGCACCCGCTACGATTGCCTAATACAACCAACCATTAGTGAGATTGTTGCGTATTTCAACATAGAATGGCAGACATACTACATCCGCGTCCCCGTCACGCAGACCTTGACATGCGGTGTGAAATGCTACCAATGTGCTAGAGCAGGCCGTGTCGATATTGAGGGACTCTCCACGTAGGTTGAAAAACCAGCTGATTCGATTCGCTATCATGTTCGGAGATACCGAGCTGGCTGAATACTGACCTCCAAATTGGGGATCTTTCGTTAGGAACGCCTTGTAGTCGTCTCCAAAGCTGCCCGTATGGACCGACGTTCTTGAATTGGCAATTTTTTCCATGGGAATTCCAGCTAAGACACAATTCAGCGTCAAGTCAGTATCACTGTCAGGGTCATGGCATTACCATTCTCGAGTGCTCTATATGTAGTCTCGAGAAGAATTCGTGACTGGGGGTCAATTTCCGCAGCTTCGCTTGGACCGATAGTGAAAAATGGGGCATCAAAAGCGCCTACATCGCCGTTGACAAAATGGGCACCCTTCAGCGGAAACTGGACGAGGTTTTCTCGTCAGCCAAAGCCAACTGGAACTGTCTTCGCCTCTAAGAATCAAGTGTCTCACTCACAGCGTTCAACCTCTCCTCATCTGGATCGTACACGCCTTCAAAGTTCAGTCTGGTTTTGGGAAAGTTTGACCATGTGGACCGAGCTTCTTTCAAAGCTTCCCAGAATGAATCCGGAGTATCAAGCCCTTGGGGAAACCGACAGGATAATCCAATGACTGCGATAGGTGTCGTGTCAACTGCGTCCGATACGGCGTCCGGTTTGGCGACATGTTCGATGCGAGACAGAATTCCATTCATTACAAGGCCAGGTATCTTTCCCTGGACTTGGGAATGTTTCCTATCCTTTGAGATCGGTTCACTACCATCCCAGGGACTGGTGAGCCAGCTATGAAAAGCTTTTTGCAACATGATGGACTGAGACTGGATGAAAGTTGTTACAACTTCTCGTAAGTGCTCTCTAGTACATGAAGGGTGGAAAACCTAGGGAGGTAGGTAGGTAAAGGTGCCATTTTATATACGGTCAGAGTAGAAGAGTAGCCAACAAAGGCTTGCTTCCTACTACTGCCTGGTGATCCAAACAATGGGGACAGTAGTGAATGCATTGGATAGTCTTTTATTTGCAGACAGGAAAAGAATGTAAGTATGGATTCACTGCGAATTGTTTCCTATTGAAAATTTGTGACATTTGCCTGTTTGTTCTGTCACCTGCCGCTGGTCATATGATTATTGCTGGCCAGAGGTCGTGAATTTTTTAATGTTATGTATTGCAATCTTTGCCTCACTTGATAATCTAGCTCAAAATTACTCAGCTACGTAGCGAGGTCTGGAAGGCATTTAAAATCTCCCTTGATAATTACGGACTGAATTGATTTGCTGACATGAAGCTACTTAACTCGTGATAGATAAAATTGAGACCTCATGTTACCAGCTCCTATCCAGATACCTCGCAGCACTTGCTCAGATACTAGTTGTCGATATCATCGTCAGAGACAGCCATATTATGCCACATACTAAGCAGTACAATAGCCCCGAGAAGGACCACGATCCAATAGAGCAGTTGCCGGTTGTGACTCCGTCTCGACATCGTGCGATCCCAATCACGGAGCTTCGGAAAGCGGCAACGTACGTAGTAGTCTAACTGCGAGCGTCTGTAAAGCGGCGTATAACTTAGCATGATACTTGGTATAGACAGGATTAGGTCTCACCACCGGCAGGATGATGAGTTCAAAAGCAAGACTTACGGATACATAACTGAGTTATATGCCCCATTGCCGTTGTACCAACTCGGACAGCCCTCGAAGAGGGTATCCTTCATGTCACGCCGGATATCATGGAGCCACGACTGCACGGCTGTTGCCTTAGGCTCGAGGCTTTCCACATCTCCGCGAAGAACGGGCTGAATTAAACGAAGCACGTAGTCGATGTTATTTTCGATACTCATTATGGCAGACGTGTGACCGACGAAGGTGTTCGGGCCCATGATCATGAAGAAATTAGGGAACCCATCCATCGCAGTGCCCATGTAGGCGTGCGCACCACCGCGGGTCGCCCAAATGCCGTGCATCGAGAGGCCCTGTCGTCCATGGACAGCGACAGACTGCAGGAAAGGTGTGGCATTGAACCCCGTCGCCAATATCAGCACGTCGGCGTGATATACATCGGGTTCTTCTGGGGGATTAGGCTCCTTACTGCCCACGGTGACCTCAGTGCCCTGGACACTCAACAACGACCGATTGGTTAGAGTATAACGCGGATCGCTCATGCTCTTCAACCAGTTGTTGTCAAAGATACGTCGTCGACTCCCGAGGCTGTATGTGGGTGTCAGCATTGCGTGGTACTTGGCCGGTGCAAGCGCGCGCATATGTGCTAAGCACGATGCCTCGGCCTGCTGGCGAAGCCTGACGTGCTCGCGCTGAAATATTATGTACCAGAGCGCCTCAGAACCCCAACAGATAAGCATCCGCACTAAGAAGCCCAGCCCAGGAATGGTGCTATAGATCCATGGTGCCCACTTGGCGTACGCGGCTTCACCCCCAGGCTCTTCCATGCGTGGGACGAACCACGGTGGCGTGCGGATGATGTGAGTCAAAGACTTGATATTGGACCGGAGCAGAGCTGGGGCGATTTGGGCCGCACTACACGCGGAGCCCACGAGGACAATATCCTTTTCGTCGAGATCGCTCTCGACCGGCCATTGACTAGAGTGCAAGATCTGTCCGTCAAATGCATCCCTGTTCGGGACATCGGCCGGCCATTCATTTGGCTTCGAGAGAATACCAACGGCGCTAATCACAACCTTGGCTCGGATTACTTCTTCGCGCTTGCCATGGTGAGAAGTTGACTGCTCTTCTGTTGTCCCCGTCTCGCGTTCGGGATTTCGATGGCAGATCCATAGTTCCCATTCCGCATCCTGCTCAATCCATTCCATGCTGATGACTTCTGTGTTGAGCTGAATCTTGTCTATAAGCTCCGCACGCTCGGCAACGCTGTGCAGATACTCGACATACTCACGCCCGGTGGGGAATATAGTTCTGGAGTGATAATTTGGAGCGAACGAGAATGAGTAGAATACAGTCGGCCTGGATCGCATTTAGTTTAGAGTCTTCCCTGTACCTTGTGTATATCAACCACTGCAGACTCACACATCGCATGCCTATCCCACTTGGTCAGAGGACGAGTGCGTAACAGGATATCCTGAGAGCGACGACTTACCACTCCTGGGTATCGATTGGCCCACCATGTGCCTTCCCAATTTCATTATTAGATACGATGATCATGTCGGAAAGCTGCAGATGAGAGGCTTCAAGCTCAAAGAAACTCACCTCCAATGCCATCCTGACGATCGAATATGCGAAACTGGTCAAAGCCGCATTTTTGTTTTAATCGACAGGCTGTCGCGATGCCTGATGGACCAGCACCAATCACTACAACTGGATAGAACACTTGAGGTGTACCATCGTAGGCATTACGGATGCAAATGCGTAAGTGACCTACCATGTTGCCAATAGACGAAGAGGTTGATCACGTTAATTGTGGTTGGAAAATCTGGTTCTCAGTCGAGGGAAAAAGAGTTGACGGGTTTTTTTGGGCTGGAGTGCAAGGCAGCCACCATTTTGTATGCCACTTAGCCACCCTTGTCATTGGTGAATGAACCACACGTCTGGTTAGGCTACTCTTTGTAGAGAGATTTCCTGATGTTAAGTGCAAAGCTAGACCACCTGCTGACGGGTGTTTTCCGGGTTCAAAGAAACCATATATTCACGCTCTCCTCAGCTCATGTAGCCCTCGGTAAGTTAGGGTAACCAGACGATTTCTTCCCTGAATAGCAAGAATAGTGATCAGTCAGCCTCCTTTGAGCTCCTTTGAGCTCCTTGTGCAAAGCATTCCAGATTTTTGCAGCACTCGAATTCCCGTGGGGGTGGTATTTGCCCGATTTGATTTCGTTGCGGTAATGTCCGTTGAATTGACACAGTCTTTGCCCCTATCACTCACTGGGTGGAGATTGTAGTCTGATATATTGAACGACTTAATGACCCTCGTGTTTATCTGGGGTACTCTGAAACCACATCCGCCTGAGGGCGACGAATTGAGCCAACGATGGGCGACAAATCGGCAAGCAGGCGCACACAATCGCTGTCCCCAAGTTGACGACGGACCAGAAGGAGGCCTGTGGGAGGACCACTGAGACTAATACTTAACATCCCAGGGAAGGAGGAAAACATCGCAATCTAGAAGGGTACTTACATAGCTGACGACTGCGCTGGTAAACATATGCGATTCGAACCGCTCCCGTTACAATGACACTGACTTTCTTAGCTGGCATGCGCATAGTATAATATATTGTTCACGGTGGCTGGGCTTACAAGGCGCCCAGGAGGAAGATTCCCACCACCGCCAGTCGCTTGCGCAGTGAGAGAGGCAAACCCAATATGATCTTCATCGGCAAACCAATGATGATCACATCAAGAAGTAAATCAACCACCTCCATGATCAGGAAATAGACGGGGAAGTCAAAGCAAGAACCAGGCACAGCGGGATCCCAGAACCGCTGGATTGGGATGCAGTAGAATATGTCGCCAATGATTGCGATCACAAACCAGACGAAGCAGAAGACCATGACCCCCATATTGGCCCGTTGAAAGGACGGAATGGGAAACAGACGGCGATAGAGAAAGAGGATTGAAAGCTTGACGGTGGTGACATTAACGGCATAGAGAGGTGCAATTGCATACGACGACTGCAGGTACTGAACCAGTTTTTTCCGCGCCTCCTCCTCGCTCGTATATACTTGCCCACCACCGCAGGTGTAAACACCCACTAGAATATTACCAGAGAATCCGAGGAAGATAAACCAGCTGACAAGGATAAGCCAGTCATCCACTCCAACCCTGTTACCCAGTATCCTCCTCGTCCACAACCGAAGGCCCACCGCCACAGCGGAAAGCACAGTAAGAAAGACGCTGACTACCAATGTTGTATGCCCGATTTCATTGAGCCCAGCCATGTAGAGCACTTGCGAGAAGGGGACTGCGTTGGACATGCTAGGCAGGAGGGACCACCAAGTAGTATTGAGCTCGATAGGAAATAATAGGAGTCAGCACAGGGCTTCTAAATCATTCAAAGAGTCAGATCAATTAACGACTCTGAATGAAGCAGCATGATGTAGAAGCCGACTGGTGGTGGTCTCTTATAGACATATGGCTAGTCGTTGGTAGTATTAGACAGTATAAGCCCAAGGGCTGTGCCTGGCCAGCAAACAACCAAGACCATAGAGATAGGAAGGTTCTATGATTGTATGTACAACTCTGATATAATTCCAAATTCGCCAAATCCCCTTGATGCAATGCCATTTTCGGGGTTCATGGAAGTCAGTGGTCCAAGGACCCCGAAGGCACTGCGAAGTAACACTCGGTTTATGTCGTGTCTGTGAATCAGGACATACTAACAGCTCTGGAACACTTGCTAGTAGCTAAAATCGATCACATATTGGCCAGTAATGAAGGTTCTGGCCTGACTTTGGTGCCCTTGTGTAAGCTGGGACATTTGTGCTATCAAACATATTGGGACCGAAAATATCTCAAATTTCCGGGCCGGGAGTACGCGTGTACTAACATAAGGATATTTCGAATCGAATTATTTCACGTCAGTGATTTATCTATCTAGGTGGTTATTATTTTATCTGGTTCCCTGTAGACGAACGGGTCCGAGTCATTTGAACACCGAATCTTCTATATAAGGAAAGTTTTCCAGTTCCAGTCAAGGGAAGTTAAAAAGTCAAGCTGTGATACAAGTTGCCTGGTGCACAAAGATGAGCGGTTTCCAGGAAAACACAGCATCTCGACTGCGATGAAGCTGCTGAGTAACACCGCAAAGCGTCGATTGGCGTCGGAGTCGCCGGTCAGCCGTGCTCAAGCAGATGCTGCAGACACCTCCTGGGCCAGATTATTCCATAGAATTCAATTCAACCAGAACTTGAACCTCATTCGTGAATCATGCTTCCCAAGAGAATAAAAGGTTTTGAGCTAGTATTGCATAAATACATTTCTGGATCTGGACCACAGCTTCCAAGGTTACAGCCGTGATTTCTTAAACTCTATGGAGGTTTTGACTTAAGCCACTGGTGTTGGATTAACTGCATCTTGTCTAAGGTTGTCATCTCCTGAGGTCCGTTTCAACGGAAAATCACTGAGCACTAGTCCCGATCAGGAAGGTAGCTCCCTATCGCCGCGCTCATTGGGCAGTTCAATTGAGACGGCAATATTCTACCAAAAGCCCTAAGGTGACTATTTGGGCAAGCGGAAGGGAAAGGCGGTGGGCAACTACATCAGTTTATCTGTTTCCATCATTCAGCAGGGATCGATTATCAATCCAAGTTTCATGAAGACTGCAAGCATAGCCGAGTGGCAAAATGTGTGTGGGTGGTCATGCCAGATTCACGTAGACTGAATGGCCAATATGTCTTTAGCAACACTGCCAGGACTGCTAGGATGAATGAATCTAGTCGCCCACGACTAGCCCACCGTCCAATGATTCCGTTCAAGTTCTCTAGCGTAGGAGGATGTTGTACAAATTACTTACAAGGCTAAGGGAGTGTCTAACATGTAAGTGTTGAATCAGCATACGCAAGTAATCTGATGGGTCCGTTGATTGTTTGGGCTGACTTTTGCATCAGGAACCAGCACGTCTTTGGCAAGACACATACGTCTATATCATCAACAACAAAGGGTATCCCATTCTATCCTGTATTTCATTGGCATTCCCGACCCTTTTTGCAAGGTCATGAGACTGCCACGTACGTCACCGTGTTCTCTACCCGAAACGCATGAAGGAGAGACGTCCAATACAATCGCAAGAGCGGCACGTACTCGGTTGCACAACCTAAGAAAGAAGAGTCAATCATAACAGGCCTCGACCATATATTTAGACCCAGTGGCAGCCACTTCTGCGAATTCTACGGAACTTACCGAGAGATCTCAAATTGCGCAAGTCTCAACATCACTTTCTTCGGGGTCGAAATCAACAACCAAAACACCGATTTTGTCTCTTGAAAAGGGTCAATACTTTTCTAAGTGAAGTATATGGGCTATAGATTGCTTACAGGAATTTTTACCGATGTTCCGGCGTCGAAAAATGACTCCGAGAGCGCTTTTTGCAGGCCGACCCGGAACAGAAATTTCCAAGCAACTAACCTCACTATGGCTTCAAATGGACGACGCATGACCCTGCCCCATGTGCTAGGTCTGGCATTTCTATCGGATTCTCCCTTCCAGGCATCTTGGAGGGGTAGGAGGGCTTCCCTCTAGCCATGCGTATAAAGCGCACTTGTTTTCTCCGTCTCCCTCCTCTTCTCCTGTTATCGACCATCGACACAGCAGCTATCCTTTCAGCAATTTCGGCGGCTTAAAACCAAATACATCAATCTTTCTAAGTATGTCGTCTTTTTCTGCTTATCAATGATTAGCGTGCATTTCTTTGGCCTTGCAGTGCAGCTAACCTTGTATTCTTTGGGAAACTAGACACAGAACCTGCATCCTCAGACGTTCAACATGTCACAGAACCGATCGTCTGGTGCAAGCAATAGTCCAAATAATGGACAAAGGTCGGAAATCGCCCCTGGATCGGCTGGTCGGCAAACCAACCCGATACACCCAGGAGCTCTAGGTCCTCAGGATGGGCGTCATCCTGGGGTCTTGAGAGACGCTTCCCTGAGCAGGAATCCTGGTGCTAACAGGCTGCTCAGCGGAGTTGATATGGCATCTGTTCCGCTCGATCAAGATGCCTATTACGTCGTCTCCACCCCCTGTTTCTCGCGCGTGGTGAATATTATTACTCACCACGTGCTGTTCTCCCACGAGCTGTACCGCTTTTTCATGTACAGACTGTTGAAGCATTTCCTGTGGAGCGAAATGGACATGCTGAGGATCTTCTCTAATTGGATCCTACCCATCGACACCCACCGTCTTTTGCAGCTGGTACAGGAACCTAGCGGTCTTGGAATGCCTCAGATCTGCCTCGGATATCTCTTCTCTGAGGAGATATATGGAAATGATGTCGACGTCCCGCTGTACTATTTCAACATTGTACAAGGCTGGGGTAACTCAGTCAAAGTCGTCATCACCCCATCGAAGTCTGGGGCTGCGGGGGCAGCTTACTACCAGGCTGCACGGGGGTATTCTACCGTGGCGATCTTCGCTATCTGTCAGAGAGCCTTGAGGAGATGCCGAGAGGCAAATTTGGCTTTCTCCTTCAAGAGGGCTCACAACGTGACGGAGGCGAATGAGTTCCTTGACCAGGACCCAGTGCGTGTCGGGCTCATCTTCTGATTGACGCACTGGGATGTTCCGTTGGCTGGCTGGTGTCTTGACGGGTCCATAAGAGCGGGCCAGGAGGGCTATACTCGGGGCGGGGAGGTCATTCTCCCCGCCCGAGTAAGATCAGAAGTTCATCGTCGCCGTCGTTATCTTTGTCCTTTTATACTCGGAGAGGAGGAGTCTTTCCCTTTCTGTCCGCTTCTGGCGTATTCCTATTTTCGTCGTTGATATGGGTGTGGTGCATGCATCAGGCATAGTTTGGAACATTTCAGAAACTCAACTGCATAATAAAACTTTTATTCACCTTTTTTCAAGATCTTTATCTTCGTAAACACCCTATGAACGCATCCTAGTAAGTGAATGCAGCCTCTTACATCGATTAGGTCTCAACCCCCGCACATGATCCAACTCCCCCTTTATATCCCTCCATGAACCCAAGGATCTTTCCTCCATCTTTCAACCAACAATATTCACCATCAAAGAAGACCCCCGTTTCACTGCCCCCCAAGAAACAATGCATCTCCTCCTCGGCTTTCTCCTCCTGGTACGACCCCAATACAAAAAACCCCCAACCCCCAACCAACCTAACACAAAAAAACACCAGTGTACAACCATCTCCCTAATCCTCAGCGCGTACGTAACCCCCCAACAGCAAACCCCCCATAAATGGAACTCCCATACTAACAAACAAAAAGCCTCGCCTGGGCATGAACCACAACCCTCTTCCTCCCCCTCCCCCTCCCCCTAACAGCAACAACAACCATCCTCCCCATCCTCCTATTCATTTCCAAATTCCTCTCCAACGCAACCCCAAACCCCACCCCCTTCCGAAACCGTCTCATAACCTCCATCATCTCCTACATCCTCACAATCCTCCCCACAGGCCTAGCAACCCTAGCCCTAACCCACCTCCTCTCCCCAGAATGCCAACTAAGCACCCAATGGCAAGCCTTCTTCCACAACAAAGACTCCCGCGCCATCCGCGCCATCCAGGATACCCTGCACTGCTGCGGATACAGGAGCGTGAAGGATAGAGCCTGGCCGTTCAAGGACGCAGATCACGGCGACGACGCCTGCATCCGCCAAATAGGGTACGACAGGGCCTGTCTGGGCCCGTGGACGGCGGCGGACAAGAGCGCAGCGGGGATGGTACTTTGCGCGGCCATCTTACTCTTAGTTGTCACGGTATGTATTACGCCACTTTATACACTGATTCTCCGGGCGGTGCTTCGTTTTCCTTTCTTCCCCAACCCCATTTTTTGGGGGGGGGGGATCGAAATGTCCCCCAGACTAACCCGGCCATATCATCAGATAGCAAGTTCGCAGCTAAGTCGCCGCCCCAGCTGGATGCAGAGCACGGGTGCGAATCGCTTTATTCGGATTTCCGATGCAGACGATCGGGACGAGGCCATTGAGGACGGGAGGGCGAATGGATCGGTTGGCGATGATAGGCCTACGCATCAGTTGCCTCAGCCCGGTCAGGAGTCGTGTAATGATGGTATTTGGGCCCGGTGAGCGATCGGTGTTCCTTGTTTATTTCTCATGTGTGGACGGAACAAAAGCTTGCTTTTGAGTCTGTGTATCTTGAAGAATCCGTTCCCTGTCGATTTGGGTGCTTAGTTGAAAAGTTATGGGCGGTCTTTGGACCTTTGGGTAAGACTTGTATTATTGAATCGAATGACTACATCGGAGGTTTGTTTCCTGGCACTAATTTTTTTTTTTTTTTTTTTAAAAAAAAGCAGAACAGCTTCTATTGACAGGGTATATAAAAGTTATAAGTGCTGGCAAGACTCAACGTATGAAAACTTAGTACTAATACACTCCTAAATAGCCGGTAGATCAACTATCACTGCCTACCAATCAAGACACATCGTACGTAGCTTTATTTGGCTCATCGGTAGCTTGAGCAAAACACTGGTATGTGGATAAGAACCCGATACACGATGATATACAACGTGGTGGATATTGCCGGTGGGAATGGAATGGGAAGGCGAGGGAGTACTTACTAATCTTACGGCGCCTGGGGTGGATCAGAGGCAATGAAATGAGCTTTCCATACTCCGTACGCGGTTGGGTATACGTGCGGATGACAAGGAAAGCCTACCAGACTACACGGAACCAATTGAGGCAATTCTGTTTTGTATTATATCAAATGCTCTATAGCATCTGCCTCGGTCTGCATCACACTCGAGACGGCTGCCATCTAATCGCCAAAGGAATAACATTAAGACATGACCCATCAGGACGCACTGTTGAATGCAAAATAGGTAAGCCGGCCCATGAACACTATCCGTAAAACCCCCATATATGCCACTTTTATTGCCGTTGAAGACAAAATACTTTTGAGCCCAAGTTAAATGGAACTCTTATGTTATTCGTAACATCGTGATATGTTGAAAAGAATCTAGGTTAGGGTATACCAACTAACAGCAAACGGAAAGGAGGCGCTTAGTAGCGGTAGTGGTCAGCCTTGTAAGGGCCGTCCGCGGGAAGACTGAGGTACTCAGCCTGGACGGGGGTGAGCTTGGAGAGCTTGGCGTTGACGTGCTCAAGGTGGCACAGAGCAACCTGCTCGTCGAGAACCTTGGGGAGGACGTAGACACCCACGGGCTTCTTGCCAGTGGAGCCGAACTCGACGTACTTCTTGCCGAACTCAGCATCCTCGGCCTTGAAGAGGGCAATCTGAGCGAGGACCTGGTTGGAGAAGGAGCAGGACATGACGAAGGAAGAGTGGCCAGTGGCACAGCCAAGGTTGACCAGACGACCCTCAGCGAGGAGGATGATGTTACGGCCGCTGGGCATCAGGTAACGGTCAACCTGGGGCTTGATGTTCTGAACGGACTTGGCGTTAGCCTTGAGCCAGGCAACGTCAATCTCAATGTCGAAGTGACCAATGTCTAGTCTCGTCAGTACACAATTGGCTGCGAGTGATCTGAAACGGGTACTTACTGCAAACGATGGCATCGTTGCGCATGACCTCGAAGTGCTGACCAACGAGGATGTCACGGCAACCGGTGGTGGTAACGAAGATCTGACCCAGGGGAGCGGCCTCCTCCATGGTGGTGACCTCGTAGCCCTGGACAGCAGCCTGGAGGGCGTTGATGGGGTCAATCTCGGTGACGAGCACGCGAGCTCCCATGCTGTGAAGAGCCTGAGCACAGCCCTTGCCGACGTCACCGTAACCGGCAACAACGGCGACCTTTCCGGCGATCATGACGTCGGTAGCACGCTTGATACCATCGATGAGGGACTCACGGCAACCGTAGAGGTTATCGAACTTAGACTTGGTGACGGAGTCGTTGACGTTGATGGCGGGGACGAGCAGCTTGTTCTCCTTCATCATTTTGTAGAGGTGGTGGACACCGGTGGTGGTCTCCTCGGAAAGACCGTAGCAGTCCTTGAGCTGTTCAGGGTACTTTTCGTGGACGAGGGAGGTCAGGTCACCACCGTCATCGAGGATGAGGTTGAGCTTCTTGCCATCCTTGAAGGCCTGGAGCTGCTGCTCCAAGCACCAGTTATACTCCTCCTCGGTCTCACCCTTCCAGGCAAAGCTGAGAGATATTAGTTCGACGTCAATTGGTGAGATGGCATTGTTCCTCAAACTTACACAGGAACACCAGCAGCGGCGATGGCAGCAGCGGCGTGGTCCTGGGTGGAGAAGATGTTGCAGCTGGTCCAGGTAACCTCGGCACCGAGGGCAACGAGGGTCTCGATGAGGACAGCAGTCTGGATGGCTAGGGAATGGTCAGGAAGGCGCTCGTAGGTGGCAAAAGATACATATATACATAGGACATACTCATGTGAAGGCAACCAGCAATACGGGCACCATTAAGAGGCTGGTCGTTGGCATATCTGCGACGGATGGCCATCAGACCGGGCATCTCAATCTCGGCGAGCTCGATCTCGCGGCGGCCGAAGGCAGCCAGGGACTAGGGAAGGGTCAACAAATCTGAACACGACAGTATCTTTGGCAATTCTGAAGAGACACGTACGATGTCGGCGACCTTGAACTTGTGAGCGGGGGCAGCCATGGTTGCTGATTCTGTATGATGGGGAACAAGGAGAAACGGTAAGGTGAAGAGTTACTGGGGTGGGATTGTCAGCAATGATTATCTTGTAGGAAAGATGAGGAGAAGGTATCACTTACTGGGAGGGATGGTATCAGGAAAGAAAAGAAAAAAGGAGGTACGGGGAAAGAGGAGAGGGAGAGTTGGATTGGGGCGAGAAGAATTAAATAAACGCAAGTTGAGAAAAGAGGGGCCGCAAACAGAGTTCAGTTCGGCCTTGAAGCCTGGCGGGGCTGCTGATTTTCTCCGGATTAACTGCTTTTTCCGAACGGGATTTCAAGTCTGGTCGGATTGACCAATAAGCGATCATCCTTGTTACATGCGCTTTGGCATTGGGGGGTATGAGATTAGTCATCCAGTTTCCTGAGATGTATAATTGTGCACAGTAATTCTCTTGTAAGTACGGAGTACGGAGTACTCCGTACTGAGTATGGTCTTCTTAAGAATGAATGGATACTATATAATCCTTCCTTGGTAAAATGTCAGTACATACGACCACAGGGTGTGGAAAACAGGGCTTCCCGTCCGCTCAGCCGTACTTAAGCCACACGCCGGCTGGTTAGTAGTTGGGTGGGTGACCACCAGCGAATCCCAGCTGTTGTATGTTTTTCTCTCTATTTTTGTGCTTCAAAGCATTGATTGCGTTGCTCAAGGTTGTCCCAAGTACAGGAATATTTACATCACGAACACGCAACTATCCTAAGATGGAGACGCAAGGGTCTGCAAGAAGCGGCCTAAGATCTGCACCATATCACCGTGGATCACCGAAGCCAAAGGCTCACATTCCAGGGCGAGCTCAAGAACGTCAATTATGCAAGTAACGCCCCCGTGGAGAACTACTCATAAAAAAAAGACTTCGTCGGTGTGGTATACTTCAGTCTCCAGATCTGTTGTTCATACTGAGAACCCATTCTTCCGCGTCAGATAACTTTAAGTTCTTCAAGATATCAAGATGCATCTCTTTCCGCTCTGTACCGCGATAAGCCTTGCTTCTCTCGCGATGGCCATACCCCTCACGGATGTGATTTTGAGCGCCGCCACGTCCTGTCAGGTCAGTGGAGGGAGTGACATCGCCAATCTTGCATGTCGGGTTACTGTATTGCTGTTCGATTCAGTTGCGTGTGAGATGAATGCTGATCGATGGGATCTAGTGCATTAATCAAGCCCCGGGATGGACAGGGGGATATTGCGATGAAAAGCAGTACGTTCAGTTCCCCAGAATACAACCTACCAAGGAAACGGGCTGATAATATTAGAATCTGCCATTGTACTTTTGGGGATGCAGTCTACTAGGGTTTAGGGGCCAGTGGAGGTCGACTGGGTGAATTGCGACCAATGCGATTTGGGATTCTCGGATGTATTTATTTATGGTATACGGAAACTACTGGTGCATTTTTCAGAGTCAATTGAACTCGGCATGCAGATCTCCTAAGAAACATCGTGTATTAAATAGTAGATCATTGGTATTGCGGTTCGCTGCAACGGGGAACAAATGAACACCTCGAAGAAACTCTTAATTCGAACACCGATTTCACGATTCGATCCGGCCTTGATGTCCGGTCGTAGTCCATGTGCAGTGCGAATAGCATCACCTTGCCCGCATCGGGATAAAAAAGGACTGGACGAGGCAATATTTCCCCATTGGAGGCTCTCCACATTTATGGGCGGGGAAATTCCATCTTAATTATTGCCCTTCCAGCAAAGGTGTGGAGTTACGGCCCACCGATAAGAGGATCCAACGACGCGGAGTGACTATCAGATTACAATTGTGAATTCTTGGTTGGGTACAGAGTAGTATTCAGCAAAGAGATCTGGCTCGTGTAGTAAAAATATGTACAGTAAGCCTGCCTGATGATATCGAACAATCGTTGTCAAGTTAGCTCAATAGAACGGAAACTGGAATATCATTATCACAGATAGTTTGTGAACAGCAGCAATCAGGATGAAAATCAAATAAGCCTGTAACTAAACCGAGGTACCTTGACATCGTGCTAGTTGCAGACTCAATTAATATGCGGTATATGGCACCCAAAAGGTGATGTGAAATAGATGAAAATGCCCACTGGCTCGCAAACCTCAAGCCTTCAGTCATATCCAGCTCCTCTTTGCCATGGACTTGCGTTGTTTTGGACTCTGCGAGTGTCTGCAAGTACTGCAGGGTCGTTATTTGCGAGAGAATTGCTGTAGGACCGCTGATCGGTACAAGGGAACTGTCCGATAGGCATGTTGACATGGCTGCGGGAATTTTGGTAGGCTGAGGCATCGTTCCAAAGAAGTCGTGCTGAGGGGTGGTTCGCTTGCACTATATCGTCACAATTCGACTCCTTAAAAGGCTGATACCTGCTGGAGACGTCGACTAAGCTCGGGGTGGAATTGCTGCTATCAAACTGCTTCTCATTACGAGCAGCAGCACTCAAGGCATCCAATTCGGTGCTCAGCTGATGTTGAGATTGTGATCTGATGAATGACTCGCGGTCGTCTCTCATGGGTTGGTAACGAGTATCTGGATTCTTCGATATGACGGCGCATATAGAAGCGATCAACACGAGGATCAAGAGAACAAGCGAGAACACTGCGTTGTAGGCGAAAAAAACAACTCCCATCACGCCGGTTAAAATACCAGGTTGGCTGAAAATATTCGAGAAAATAAGCAGGAATATCGCGTTGACAACATTAATAGCAGCGATAGAGATATTGTAAATATCGGTCTTCTTGTTCATCCAGGGCCTTAGGATACTGACTGTGATGAGCATGGAAGCCTCAATAATCACCAACGCGATGGTCTGCACCACAGGAGCCTGTTGACTCAGGCTAATAAACGTGGCTTTCACTATGATATAAGCGAGGGCTGGAATAATGAAGTAGTAGGCCTTGGCTTGATACTGCACATAGAGAAACCCCCATTTATTCAAACAGGACGGATCCGTGTAGAGAATATATGCTGCGTTTTGGTATAACTTCACTGACTTTTTTGCAAGAAAAGCAACCCTTTGTGCTGCAAGTCCTATGGCAAACGTGGTAGTCATGAGCATGACAGCAGCAAGGATAAGTTCAGCAGGAGAGTCACGTTGAGTAAACTCCCACAGGCAAAGAATGCACATTTGAGGATACCCAATCAAGATCACGCGAAATAGGATTCCCTTTGTGACCAGCTTCCATCTGACTTCATCGTCCTTAATCTTTCCGGATTTAATAAGGACTTTATAGCCAGCTCTGACTATGACGATGGTGACCATTGCCAGTGTGGCAAAAAAGAAGAAGAAGATCAAGCCGGTCAGAAAGATGTTGGTCACTTCGATTCCCGCCTTGTACCCGACACGTTGAATGCCGTGGATGACAATGCTTTTATGCGTATCAGCCCCTGCCCCGCCATCTCTCTTGAGCGGGTTGTCCTGGAAGCTTCTTTTGAGAACTTGGATTGACTTTTTAGCGTGGTCTGCCATGATAGTCGAAGGCTGTCCACCGGTAGATCGCTGGTACCAAGTACATATGTTTTCCAAGAAGCCGACACGGACGATGCCCATGCTCCATTGGAAGTTTTGCGTCCATGACTGCACAATTGGAGGCATGTGAACCGATGACATCCCGAACATTGCTTGCGACTGCATAAATCCAAACAGCGAGAGAACATTGACTGCGATATGTGTCGCGGCTTTTGAGTAACCAAGCGCAGAGGTGGCTGCAGAAGCAGCTAGGCCCAGTCCAGAAATAATGGCGGTTGTCCAACCGACTCCGGGTTGATAAACTGTTCTGCCATTTGAAAGCTCGGCTTCGAGACAGGTAATACTTCTTCCTGTATCGGAGGCGTTGATGTAAACCCGCACGGAGGCATCTAGGTCTGGGACAGTATATGCGATACCTGTAGCACCGTTGAGGTTAGGGCATCAGGGGGGTCCTCACAAGTCACGGCTACAATTCCTGGGGGTAGACTTACCGGGAATCTGTGAAATGACCGTATCTGGGATTTTGATATTGGTGTTCATCACCGGGATCTCGCCGGCTCTCACTGGGCAAAGACCTTCGAGATCCATATCACACGGATTCAAGACCTTCCTCATGGCGGTGTAGCCGTAGACTGTAATCACCAACTCGGCGATTACTTTTCCAGATATCGATGACCTCCCATTAAAACTCAACGCAATCGTCCGGTTTTTGGGCGTGAATCTCACATTAAAGTACGTCGCCGTAAACTCCAAACTGTTGGAGCATAGATTCAGTGCCCTGGACTCGATATATCTGTCGGCGAGCACCACCGGCAAAGCGAGAAATACAAGCAAGTACGCAAACAAAGAGATTGGTCTCATTTTCGCCGGTGGTTATTGATGGATCTCAGGAAATGATTCGACGAGATCGGCGCCGGCGGCGCAGAAAACGTGACGCTTCTGTTTGTCAGGCTAGGAGTTACCCAGAGCGTCCTGTCGTAACTTGCTAACTAGCTATGGTTGGGTGTGAAAGCAGCAAGGAGATTTTGGCGATTCTGCAACGGCTGAGGCGCATGGACTGGCGCAGAAACAAAGCAAATACATTCACTACACAATGAGCGCAAACAAATCCGGTAGACTATAGTCGGAATAAAAGACACACTTTTGAAGATGCCAGTGCAATCAAGTGGCGCATATTAAGCGCTCACGGCAGATTTTGAACGAAAGATGGGTGATCAGTCCATTGTTGGGCTCGGTAACTCTGCGATATCGCGATGATGTAAAGAGAGGAGGAGATGATAATGACGAGGATGATGAAAGAGAGAGTTGTTGGGCTTTTAAATGCGGACAAAATTCAGTCCCATGGATGTCGAGTCGTACAGGCACAAGTCACTTGCAACCAACCACAACAGTGGTGCCTAAGGCTAATAACTTATGAGTATTCCCTCAAAGAGAGTCCCCCAGTACTCCGTACTATTCAGTCACTATCCGTAGATGATGACAACTATATATAGAGAGATCGTATCACAATAAGCGTCTCAAAGAGAAAATACTTACTGGCACTGGTAGATAGTAGTAGCAGCCGCACTACCTCAGGCTGGTTAAATACCTAGCTGCCTACTAATTTGCTTTTTCCTTCAATAAATAAACAAATTTCCACGTACGGTATTAACTGGTTTCCTGTCGTGTCTGTGCGGGGATCACCATGTAGATTGCTGTATAGAATGACATTGATATAGAGCATAATTGCAGAGAATTCTACTCCAGTCCCCTATCACCAATTGGTAATGTACGGAGTAGTACGGAGTACCATTTTTTTTGTAAAGGTCAGAAAACAATGGATCCATGCATGGAACCCCCTTAATCTCACTGGTTGAACCAATGGGATTAATCCCTGTGATGTCTACAGAAGAAGTAACCATTAATGTTCTTGAAATCATTGATAATCTCCGATGGTCTACCTTGGCCGTGGACTGTTAATATGCCAGTTAAAAGCCCTTCATCCTGGTAGGTTCCTGTCAACTAAGTGGCCACGACCACGACCACGACCACGACCACGACCACGACCACGATCAATCCCTGCGCTGTCGCTGCCACCAAAACACCCTTCTAATATATGATAAACAAAGAAATCAATCTGGGCAGGATCTGACTGAGCAACGAAAGTAGAAAGCAAAGACAAGATGAAATTGAGGGGATAATTTGATTAGGTAGATGTTGTGCAACTAACTTGTACCCTGTCGCTACTATGATAGGCCCAGCCTACACGACAACATTCTTCTCGAATTTCTATAGTCCCTGGGATCTAATCTAGGAATGACGAGCCCTTACGCACTCTATCCACAGGATATTTCCAGAAAGTATATGTTCAATATTGCTCAGAATACTCCGTAAACAACTTGAAAATAACAAGATGAACTAAAATGCTCAGAAAAACGCTCGAAAACAAATGTGACTCCCGAAACAAAAAGCAACAAACTACTATTCTATCGTACAGTCTCTATGGAAAACAACCCAGATCAAATCTCATCGTCATCCGTCCAGTCCGTAACGCTCCACGTCCGGACTTCATCGTCTATGTCCAACTTCATCGTCGTAAAAGTGATATTTTCGTACATATCCCGAGCCGCCCCGCGAGCCTTTTTATGCCACGGCCCGGTACCTCCCAACTTGGCATCGTTCCTACTACGCCAGATACCTAGAAGTAATCATCAGCAAAGGCCATCTTTCGTATATCGCACCAAAAAGCAAAAACAAAGAGGGGGAGAAAAAAAAGAAACTTACAAGTGGCTAAATTCCTCCTTTCATCATCCTTCGTCCCAAACCAATACTTCAACAACCCCCCACTAGCGACAGCCTCCTGATGGGAATAAGCATCTAAATCGTGCAATCGTTGATTATCCACATCCGCCCTCAACTGGGACCGGAAAATAACGACGTAGAAACGCTGTTTCTCCCACCGATGCCCCTCTGCCTGGGTCAAACCACGCAGGAAGTCGAACACGACCTGCCAATTGAATGATTCCGTATACGGCGCCGTCGCGTAGTCGTTGCGGATAGGTCTGAGGATCGTCAAGGCCTTTGCGAGCAATCGGTTGGCGTGGTCCAGGGTCTTGAGATCTAAGAGGTGTTTGGGACCGTTGTACGGTGATGCGATGAGGAGGTCACTCTGTGGCGCTGCTGATTCGTGAGGGAGACCGAATTGAAGTTGGAGGGATGCCGCAGCGTGGAATTTCAGGGCATCAAAGTCGGTGGTGATTAGAGTGTGGTCGTATAGAGATGGGGAGCGTTTGGTCTTGAGATCTGTAGGTGTGGGAGTCTCTGGGCTGCCTGCACCGAATCCTACCGGCTTGCCTGTTTCGGGGGCCATTGGGTTGAATTTTTCTTCTAAGTTGTGTCGTCGAATGTATTTAGGGGTTAAGTTGAGAAGTGGCAAACACTTGGGACACTGGTATCCGACAGAACGAAGAGGCCAGTAAATACGAAGTTTCAAAGGACGGACTGTTGCGAGAAAAGATAGAGAAGTGGAAATTCTACAGGATGATTGAAACGGTTGCCTATATAAATCTAAAACGCCTCTGGGGAAGGGGCGGTCATTCTACCCATGAAGAGGAATGAATTCCCTTCAGCCTGAAAGCACGCAATACTGTAACAGTGAAAAAGACGGTCTGAGGCCCATTAAGTCGGCAAGAGGAATCCGTTGGCCACCCATTGGACGGTCACCGGCCGGGGGATTTTCAACTAAGGCAACTTTATGCTTAGCGCCGCGTTTTGCCGTTCTTTAGGGCAAAGAATTCAAAGTTCCCGAGAGTCACTACTCCGTACTCCGTAGATACTAACTAATACATGGGAAACAGGGAATAGGGCATCAGGAAGTCAATGTCATCGCGAAGCGTAGTGATTGTATACTTGCATTCGAGGGTAACTTCCAATGTCCATGATTTTTCCCAAGATTTGCTAGCGGCAAAAATCTGTGGGACTCGCACGCCATCTTCATAAAAATTTGCGTCTGACCTGCAAGGGTTTCATCACCTGTACCATGGAACCGAGTACAAAACCTCAGGTACGGTACACATTTGGGGGTCGGCACGTGGCGCAACCAGGATTATCGGTCGAACATTTCATTCCGTTCGAGGTTTCAACTCTCTTGAGCTGGAGGTTTATCATACATTGAACGATGGTATCATGCGAATTCCGAATGAATCCCCTGTGTCAAAAACGCCGTTTTCAAGATGCTCAGAAAAGTAGAATCGGTAACAAAAAACAAAACAAACAAAATAAAAGGCATCCCAACTATCGCTTCGATGGCAGCGGTGGAGGGCCCATCCTACCTTCGCCAGTATCGACCTTTTTCTGCGGAGGAATCGGTGGCACTTTAAAACCTTCGGTAACCTTCTGAGAAGAGTTGCCACCACTAGCCTGCGTAAACGTTCCCGACTTGAACCATCTGTCTTCCTCTGCTTTACGTTTCCGGCTCAACTCTGCTTGCACCTTCGGATCCACAAGCTCAAGTCCCTGCACAGGCGTAAAGGCAATGGTACTAGCTGTACCGGCACTGCCGCCCAGTGAAGTACCAATGCCGGAAGCGCGAAGACCCTTCGCCTGGAGAACACTTGCAGTTCCACCAACTCCAGAACTAAATCCACGGAGAGACGAAGCCGTGCCACCGACAGGAGTTGCGGTTCCCCAGCCTTTGTTCGACTTGCTGAGTTTCGCTCTGGTCCTGTTGTCGATCTGGGTCGCTCGAATCCGTCCATCGTTCTGTTGGCCGAGCATTCCCAGTCCAACTGTTCCTTCACCCGTACCGTAACCAACTTCTGCTTCCTCCTTACCGAAGGCGACCCGGTTCTGGGCCTTGCGAATCTCCGTCATGGCAACTGCTTCCTTGGCCTTCCTGGCTCTCCTTCCACCTCGCTTGCGGGACGGCTTGTCATCGGGAGCAGGGAGAGCCTTCACTCCAGAGTTCGGAGCAGGCTCGGTAAGCTTCTCTAACCGCTGGAAGCATTGCTGTTTAAGATCCTCGCCAAGCGATCCGTCAGGGCTGTAGTTGGATACATCCGCGCGAGTAGCGAGGACCATCTTAGCCGAGACAATTCGGATCGCCTGGCGCTTCAGGTCATCCGGAATACCCTGGATCATTGGCGAATTGTAGAGAAACCCCCGTGACCTGACACCGATATTCGTAGCAAAGCCTAGCCCTTCAGCTCTCTTATTGCCCTGAGCTCCAAGATTGCACGCCGGGATCTTAGCAAGTTCGCGTAGTCCTCCAGTCTGATTGAGAAACTGAGCTGCCGTTTCCGGTCCAATCAAAGCGGCCAAATTGGGAGCGATCTGAGTAATACGAGACTGGATGCTTTCTGTAAGCGCTTTCCGCTCTCGATCCAACTTCAGAATCCGCTCGCAAGTGTCAAGCACCGATTTCAGCTCTGGCTCGGTCATTTCACGTCCTCTGGTGGTAGTACCCTCCACAGCAACGACCATCAGGGATGGGCCATCCAAAATGGACCTCAAAGATTCGCCAACCATGTTGTCTGCGGAGGAAGAGATAGCTTTAATATCGTTGAGCGGGCCATTTTTCAAAATGGCGACTGTCTTCGCGTAGTCGATCGGATTCGTGACAAGGGTTTCTAGTTCTGGGAATCGGACCGAGTAGTGATCGCGCAGAACTTTGTGTAGGCGTGTAAGTTCGTCGCCAGTCGATAGGGCGACTTCGAACTCGTTGGTTACCTCAAAGCTGGCTTTTTGCAGGTACTGCTGCTCTTCGTCCACATCTTCCTCAATTCCCTCACCTGCCTGAAAGTCCTCATCATCCGATTCAAAATCCCTCAAGAGCTCCTCCGCAGTTGACATGATGAGAGAACTGCGATGCGACCAAGAGGTAAACTATGAAAAAGGTGAAAGGAGATTGACTGAATGTTTGACGCCGTTGCAGCAGAGTTGCTTTTGCTCTTGAAGTCCTCTGCTTAGTCAGTCATTTTTCTGAACCTGTGATCTCGGGTGGCGTCACGAGCCTAAGGCGCAGCTTCTCCGACTTTTGGCTAGTGACACCAAAGTCAACCCAACAGCTACGGCATCTGACTGGAGGTGCCCCGATACGACGCGGTCGCCCATCAGCTACACATTAAGTTCGGGGCTTCTGAAGGAGACTCATTATTTTTCTTAGCGGTTCTAGGGGGTAGTGCTCTACTCACCGTTCCGACTCGATCACACGTCACCAACCGATCAGCTATTTGATATAATCAACCCTTCGCCATGGAGTCTTCTCGCGGCCCCCCCAGGGTCAAGAACAAGGCCCCCGCGCCGATTCAGATCTCAGCAGAGCAACTGCTCCGCGAGGCTGTTGACCGGCAGGAACCCGCGTTGCAGGCGCCGACGCAGCGATTCGCTGACCTGGAAGAACTGCACGAGTATCAGGGTCGCAAGAGAAAGGAATTCGAGGACTATGTTCGCCGGAACAGGGTTAATATGAACAACTGGATGCGCTATGCAACATGGGAACTTGAACAGAAGGAATTCCGACGAGCGCGATCTATCTTCGAACGAGCGTTGGACGTCAACCCGACCTCAATACCGTTATGGATCCGATACATCGAGTCGGAGATGAAAAATAGGAATATCAATCATGCGAGGAACTTGCTAGACCGCGCGGTAACTATCTTGCCCCGTGTCGATAAGCTCTGGTACAAGTATGTCTATATGGAGGAGACTTTGGGCAATATTCCTGGTACTCGCCAGGTTTTCGAGCGGTGGATGTCGTGGGAGCCTGAGGAGGGGGCCTGGAGTGCGTACATCAAACTCGAGAAGCGTTATAATGAGTTTGAGCGGGCGCGCAATATCTTCCAACGATTCACAATTGTTCATCCTGAACCGAGGAACTGGATCAAGTGGGCTCGGTTCGAAGAGGAATTCGGAACCAGCGATTTGGTAAGAGAGGTCTACGGCGCAGGAATCGAAGCATTAGGTGAGGACTTCATGGATGAGAAGCTCTTCATCGCTTATTCCAAGTTCGAGGTGAAGATGAAAGAGTATGAGCGTGCACGGGCTATCTACAAATATGCTCTCGACAGACTTCCTCGCTCGAAGTCTATAACCTTGCACAAAGCCTACACTACCTTTGAGAAGCAATTTGGTGACAGGGATGGTGTCGAGGATGTAATTCTCTCCAAACGTCGAGTCCAATACGAGGAGCAGCTCAAGGCAAACCCCCGAAACTACGATATTTGGTTTGACTTCACACGCCTCGAGGAGACCTCTGGTGACCCGGAGAAAGTGCGTGATACATATGAACGAGCCATTGCACAGATTCCTCCCTCTCAGGAGAAGCGGCACTGGAGACGCTATATCTATCTCTGGATATTTTACGCCATCTGGGAGGAGATGGAGGCAAAAGACATTCAGCGTGCTCGCCAAATCTATAACGAATGTTTGAAACTTATTCCCCATAAGAAGTTCACGTTCGCCAAGATATGGCTCATGAAGGCCCAGTTTGAAATTCGCCAGATGGAGCTTCAAGCAGCCCGGAAGACATTGGGCCAGGCAATCGGCATGTGCCCCAAGGACAAGCTCTTCAGAGGCTATATCGATCTTGAACGCCAGCTTTTCGAGTTCGTACGGTGCCGGACACTGTTCGAGAAGCAGATCGAGTGGAATCCGTCCAACAGCCAGTCCTGGATTCACTTCGCAGAGTTGGAGCGGGGGCTTGATGATAGCGGACGTGCGCGGGCGATCTTTGAACTGGGAATTGACCAGCCGACCCTTGATATGCCCGAGCTGGTGTGGAAGTCATACATCGATTTCGAGGAATACGAAGGCGAGAATGACCGGGTTCGGCAGCTCTACGAACGGCTGTTGGAGAAGACCGACCACGTCAAGGTGTGGATCAACTACGCCCGGTTCGAGATCAACGTGCCGGATGACGAGGAAGAGGAAGAGGAGGAGGAACGGCCAGTCAGCGACGATGCCAAGCGGCGCGCCCGGGTGATCTTCACTCGCGCACACAAGGTATTCAAAGACAAAGAGCTCAAGGAAGAGGTAAGTTATGCCCTGGTGTATTCGAAGCGAAACGTTATGAGTCTAACAGCATGCAGCGTGTGGAGCTCCTCAATGCCTGGCGGTCATTCGAACATACACATGGGTCTCCCGAGGACATCGACAAGATCGAGAAGCAGATGCCGCGCCGCGTCAAGAAGCGCCGCAAGTTGGACGACGACCGGTACGAGGAATATATGGACTATGTGTTCCCCGCGGACGATCAATCAGCGGCAAACCTTTCCAAACTGCTGCAACGGGCGCACGCCTGGAAGCAGGAGCAGGGCTTGTTATGATCTGCCAGGAAGTTACAGAAATATGTGTCTTGGATGTGGGCTGTTGGTCCATACCAGAGGATAGCCCGTCAATAGGATCGAGATAAAAATCAGGTCGAGCTAATCATGTAAGATAATGATCATAAACGTGTTCCATGTATCACTTCAAGGCTCACAATAGTATGATGTGCTGGTATCATTCGGAATATATGTAAGGTTTTGGTAACCCGTGTGGCTCAGTGCCACTTAATAATATATAGTAGTAGTACTTTGGAAGTTCATTAACAAAAATACATATTAACTAGTACGAGATCATCGCCTTCAAACATAAATAAAGCAATATCCTGGAATGAATGATGGAGTTAGACTGTTTTACAGCCAAGTCCTCAACAATTGGCTTCAAGATCGATTCGAAGTATCAGAGTATACCATCAAATCGTGATGAGTAATGACTCGGTCACACCATTTTACTCCACTAACTGTCCAACTTCAGCTTTGAACCATATTTTCCCAAGTAAATACACGGCTAGCCTGAACTCACAAGAAAACATTACGCGGTATGCAGGAGCGTGGTGACGACAATGTTGGTATTCTCCATAACGGCCTCAATGCTGTCGGACGTCCGTGCGGATACGGTCCCGGACATTCTCTACCACTTCAAGGGCCTGTAGAGCCCAGTAACAAGTAAGCCTGGCGCTGAACCTAGGATATCATAACCCAATTTTCTCAGTAATAGACAAAACGAGGACCACTATTGTGCTCTTCTCGGTATGGCCTCCAGACATCGTATTGCAAGGTCGTCCTTGGCACCGAATGAACCCATGAACGATGCAGGAAAAAAAAAAAAAAAACCAGCCCACTCTCGCTTGGCTTAATTCAGCTGAGTATTACATTTCCTTGCCACGCTGACGTCGTTGCCACGAGAAAGAATCGTTCCCTGAAATAACAGCAGGCATCATCCCGTCTAGTTCCTACTAGTACCTGGCACGGGGGCAGCAATCCACCGCAATCAGTTGCATGATTTGGCCGGGATCAAGGACCCAGCCCTGGTCATAGTATTGGTCCCTGATTCTGTTGGCCCTAGTTCCCTCCGAGGATTTTTGATCTGCAGAGGGAACGAGCCGTCGACGGACCTCCAGGATCGCATTTCTTGTGCTCAGGTTGGACTGCATCTGGTATTGGGATGCGAGGTTCGTCCACATGATCGGACGGGATTGATGGGGGCGTCGAGAACGGTCCGGTTGCCAGGTGCCGTGTGCTATCGTCAGGGATTGTTCTGTACATCCCAGTGTTCGAATAAGAGTATGGGGAGATAATGCTTGGACTTCAATTGTCGTCCTGTAGGTACACGGATCGATCGGGTTTCAATAGTGTGGCTTGTTATTGAATTGCCCTGTTCGGCGGATCCGCTTTTAGGCGGTGATAAGACTTTGTGGTAGGGTTAGTGAAGGATGCGGCGGGGGCGGGAGAAAGATTTTGATACTATCCAGGTTATATAAATTGTCGGTATAGTCTACTCCGTCTACGGAGGACTAGATTCAACTTGTTCTGGAGGGGAATTCGCCATCTGGTTGAAATGGGATCTTCTCGTCTCGACTCGTGTAATCCAAATCGAGCACGGCTGATCCTCCGATGCGGAGTTCATATTTTAAGACGGGAGTCATGAGGGGTGTAAGTTTTAAGTCTATACTTTGAATACTTACTAAGTAGGAATTCAATCCAGATGACAATTTAGTACAGTACTACTATGATCTATTATTGACCTCTCAATTGAGAACGAAGATTTGATTTGATTTTTATTCATTTATTATTATTTTGTTCTTTTTATTAGTAGTCATTGAAGAGATCAGATTGTCCAACTGGAAAAAGAAAACAAACCACATGATTCATGGCAATGGTGGGGCAAACGTCCAGTTCGTGAGGTCAAGTCTCGTCCCTACTTATCGGTAGCCGAGCAGGACATTAAACATGTTTGTATTCCTCGAATGTGGGAGTTGTTTATTTATGGAAAAATGTTTGGATCGAGTGTTTCGTCTTGTTGGATTATGATTTTCACAGGTTTCGAATGAATCATGACGGGCATCTCAGCTGAGTTCCTGAAAACAGTACCTGCATTCCTACGGAGTACACTGGCACTAATGCGCTGCTGCCGAGGTACTATAATTCTGTACTGCGACTACATGTATGTATGTACTATGTACATAAGTACATACATACGTACGTACGGAGTACAGTACAGTATTTTTTAACTAGGAATCATTCAATGAATGCTATGGATTCTTGCACGCGAAAAAATCAAAATCAAAATAAATATAAATAAATAAAAAGTTTCAGGCAACAGTCGGTCATCTCTGGAAAGTTGGAGAACCGAAAGGGAATTTCAGTTCAAGAGAGGAAACCCAATCTCAATCTTGGGGTACCCTTAAGTTTTATCATGATATACGAGTATCCAATACTGCTTCTTCGGAGAAGATGCAATAATAGGGCAACAAGGACAATGGGGAAAGATATCATTCTACGGGAATACGGAGTATATCAATATCAGATCATGGATGAAGCCCCTGAGTACTCCGTAATGGATTTCTGGTATAAATTAGGGGGGGGGGGGGGGGGTTTTCTGATGTTAATTTGCAGTGGATATAGTAAGTAGTATTTAATGGATATCCCCTTGCCGCCAAAGGCTCCTAACATGAGATTATCTAGTATAGACTCCGTATTATGTATGCGCACAGAAAAGAAAAGAGAAAATAATAAAATAAAAATAAAACTAAATAAAAACTAAGAGAAGAAAAAGGGGCCAGAATACTGTAGTAATTAGTACGGAGTAGACTAACGAGTATCTAATTCTCTAGTGATTGTGAAATGCCGTGTCTTGTATGGAGCTGTCTTAAGGAATATCCACACCTCAGGTTTCTAAAAGGTACCTAATGCTCACTTAGTGGGTTACCGTTAAGTTAACCATCAGCTTGGCGTCCTTTCTCTCTTCTCCCACTCATTCTCTTACTCCGTACACACTCTCTCTCTTTCTTCCCACCCCTCAGCTCTTCTCGACCTTGTTTCTTTTTCTCAGTTTTCTTTTTCTTTTTCTTTTTCTTCTTCTTCTTCTCTATCGAGAACGTGCTGGCACTCAGACAGGTTCCCCTTTCTCTCCCTCATTCGTTTCCCTCCGTTGTAAGATGATGACATCGTAATCAATTTAATTTGAATGAATTCGGAGATAATATCTCAATCTCAATATCACACTGGGAGGGTGAGTCCAAGTGGTCCACCCCTAGTCTTGGTCTAAGTTACCCTTCGTTGTTTCATCCTTCTCCCTGCATCCATACACGATGTGACCCTTCTCTCCTGACGCTCGGTTACTTTTCTCTTGTTTTCTTTCGCTTCCTTCTAACCCACCTGGTCCATCTGTGTCTCGTTTCCTCCGTTTCCTGCTCGTTCTCTCGTTCGAGAACCCTGTCGTTTGCTTTTCTTTTCAACTGCACTGCCGATTTGATATCGCGCAGTAATGCGATCTTTACATCCCTGAATTCTCTGTTGACCTTTCCTTGCAGGTTTCCACTCCTTTCTTTCTTTTAAACAACTATCCCTTTTTGAGGTATATCGTGGGGTGCTCGTTCTTTACATCAGTACCTTTTCCCCCCCTTGAATTGAATCGCTCGTTTTATAGCACCACGCACGCATAAGACTCCAGCAAAGAGGAAGATATTACCAAGGGGGTTAAAACAAAAGCAATAAAAAAAAAACAAAAAAAAAAAACAAAAAAAAAAACCCACCCCCCAAATCAAACATTTCGTAATCTTGAAGTATTCGAAACGAAGTTCATCACTCGATTGTGATCTCAAGAAAGTTGGTAACGGATTGAAAACACCTTCAAGGCCCAGCGCCGCAGCTGATCAATCGACCCTCAATCATGAAAT